>JTDE01002491.1:0-14286 GCA_014338405.1 Paragonimus skrjabini miyazakii
GAAATCTCTAGGGAACAGATTTTCAAGATTTTAATTTCTGCAACATTTCACAAATTTTGAACAACATTAATTGCTACGAATTCTTTCATAACTAAAAGATAACGGAGATATTCACGTTCTACCGATTACACGCAGCGTGCGGGAGGTGGTGGGCTACTGATGACCTCCGAGTTCTTGGTCATCTTTATCACACTTGCCGAGATGGGAGGTATGCCAGTAAAAGGTGATCCACGCTCAGACCTTGGTTTATCTGCATGAAGTCGGATCTCAGGTGGGAAGCTGATTTTTACCGTATACCACCTCTGAAGCACAGTGGACAACATATGACTTGTGAATAGAATGATTCGTGATAGGCTTGGGGCTGAGATGGAGCTCAGGTGTACTGGGCGCAGAAGACATTGGATAGACCATGCTCCACATTCGCCTACGTCTAGGTTTAGTTTAGCTCGGATAAACTTCCACTGGTCGATGTCACGCCTATGCGTGTGCAATGCATCCGCGTCCTTTAGCTCCTCTACGCCGCGTACAACTAAAGTGCAAGTTCGGTCATACTGCGAACTCTGGGGGTTGTGATATGCCGTTCGCCGAGTCTCCCTGATCACCCAGGGGAAATCGGGTTTCGCTCTTAGGCAAGAGTCATTGAGTCTGGGCAGGGAAGATGCTGTTAAGACAACCTCCTCAACGTCTTCTATCTGGCCAAGCGTGACAGGGATTGACCGAGAGCGTCTGTCTTGGTGGGACTTGCGAAGCCCGCATAGCGTAGGTTTATCTTCCACGCCTAGCCTAATTTGATCTCAAAGGGATCTCCACTGCAACAGATCATCAGCTTCTTTCTGGTTGAGCAACGTGCTTCCGCTTTCTGCAGCGTTATAGATAATGAGATTATGTCTAGCGAACTGGGGCAGTGACTATGCCTGGGCGTATTTGTGCCGTGTGTTCTGAGCTGAGGGACGGCTTTGTGATTACTGCTTTCGACTAACGGCTTAGAGCTTTCTTGGTTCGTGCCGATGGGTTTATCAAGGTTCAGAAAAACACCCTTATCAATGCGACATGTAACAGAAGTGAAAATGAGAGTTAGCATGTGCGCAAAAGTTTCATATAAAAGTATCTCATCACTTCCCGCATGTGTTTGCTCCCTATGTTGTTCACAGTACACGTCAGTCGGACGGAACAGCCAGCAGTGTGGACCAGCACAACCTACGTAGGGGGCGTCTGTGGCTTCAGTTAACCGGACGGAGCAGATAATAGTTTGTACGCATAATCATCGCTGGAGACCCAGATCAACCGTATACGGTCAAATTCTTACGTCTCAACATCCGGACGTTATCTGTTGACCCGAACTGCGCTCATTACAGAAAAGATGAAGCATCCATGCCTGACAGACTACAACGAGAATAAAAAGAGCGCCTAACTGCGACCCGAAAAAAATAACTAGAATAACTGGGATTTAACAACGTTATAAGACGACCTTTACGTGAGGAAAAAATAACTTGTGAAGGAGGTTCTTTTCAATCATCAGAGACCAGTTACGAAAGAATAGTTGGTTACGGAAATTTCCGGGAGGGAGCATGTAACATTTCCTATCATGAGACCGAGAACCTCTACTGACCACAGGGACTGAGATTTGCCGGGCAAGGCAAATCATCAAAAACACTGAGCTAAAAACGTATCATTGCAAAAAAAATACAAACTTAAGTGGGGTTAGACCAAGAGTACCATGTCCCAACCAATAAGTCACTTGAGGGAAGCCAGTAGCCTGATCGATAGAAAGTGGCCGAACACACCTCTAAGATAGTGTGCTCTACTTCAAGCACATATGCACCAAGTGATCAAATCGCTAAAGCAAAAGGAATACCCAGCAAAAACAGGTTATTACACAGGAATTCCAATTCAGGTAGAGAAGCTCACGTCTTATGTTCCCGTACGCCGGAAAAATATATTAACAGACGAACGGATGCTGACGGGTGAGTGGAAAGTTCGGCAATAAACAAAGATATTAACATAACAAAACGTAGAATTCCAGGGCGAAATTAGTGCTGCATTGAACATCACTGGATATGGGCGGTTACCGGTAGTGACAGTGTGGTAGTCAGATGGAGCGGCCCTGAAACGCTCCGTGTATGCTGAAGCAGAAGCTTGTTGGAAGAGGCTGGAGGCGTGGAGTCCTGCGAAAAAAACATTCCATATTTATCATTTCATATAGGCGCAGAGGAACACCATGAGGTCAGAAACCAAAATGTCAGAAGCTTGCATGCAATGTTAAACAGCAAATAACAAAGATTGGCTGAAATACTGCTAATGGATTAACTGGTGAAACTTTTTGTCATTTTTCCTAAAAACATACATACAATACGATGTTACCCTAGTGCGAAATCCAGTGATGGTACAAGGATGAATGCCACATTTCCGCGAGTTTGTTCAGCTTACACCTGACGACATGCATGTACGAGGTTCCTAAAGAATATTACAAAAACCGAAGCGGAATTATTGGTGTGCGGCAGGGAGACGTCAGATATGTCAGGACACATTGTCTCGACGCAGTGTAGCAGCGAAGTACATATCAAAAGGTTGATGACTGACATTTTAAAAACGCAGGCATATACAAGGCATGTCAACATTAAGGCCAGGAGACTAGTTGAAGCCACCATCCGGTCCAATTCCATGGCATCGATGAAGACATTTATCTACTTTTCTCGTCTGGTGTACGGAAAAACATGGGCATGGTTATGTGCAAATGTTCCCGTAATTTCAAGTAAGACACCCCAAGTAGAGGAGTAAAGCAAATAGTCGGGCATGTCCCTGCCACAGCCAAGGAGTTCCTCCGAATATAAAACCCACATTCATTGAGCACGTGACACCAGAGATGTCAGTGACCCCGAGGTAAACTTAACGCCGTACGTCAAAACTAAAGGGATAGTGTGAGGCAAGAGGCACGGCGTACAGTACCAAGTCACTATCACAAAAGTAATTACAACTGACCACAGGGACGTTGACAAGTATAACGACCATCATGACGGGCTGTCAATGACTGAAATGCACTGTCGGCAGTGATAATGTTGTCAAGAAATGAAGCGGCCTTCAAGCGGTTCGCGTGTGCACGCGTAATGGCTCGTCGAAATAAGCCGGAAGCCAAGCGCCTTTCTTAGTCCAGTAAGGAGATGTCAAGTGAAGAGGCATACACAGCTAGTGGCTCTTGCCTTTATCATTGTGCTACACTCTGTTTTCAATGACTCCCTTTTAGGTCAACAGAACACCGCTGACATCGAAACGGACAAACTGACTGGATCCGGGTGACTTGGGCCTCCATTCCCGAACCCGTGAACAAATCGCTGAAAATCGCTGAAGTCGATCGTTTTCTTGGTTTCCACTACGACAGTGTCCAACATGAAACGGACTCTTGAAAACGTAGGTAATTGTCTCAAAGAGTATTCAACGCGATTTTTTATTTCATGTGTTAGAGAGTTTGGTTTCAATTCAAGTTTGTTTTAAACAGTCATTGGCTAGTCTTATTATTTACAGCGCGTGGATCAGCCTGGTCCAGTTTCGTGCTTTTCCGTCAAAATTGCGGAATGTTCCGCACAAGGATTGTGATTTTTTCTATTCAACTGTTTCTTGGCATATACTTGGCAGATTCACGTAAGTTTATCTTTCCGAATCAAAATTTATCAAGCGTACGTTGAGCGAGCACATTTGTACTCGGTTCTCATTGCTGCATGTATATTTATATAATTTCGCAAACGCTCTTTTTTATCATTGTACTGGTATGCCGACTGTTATTACTAGTTTCAACAACGTGATCACAAACATTCGGTTCGTTTGCAAATTTGGCGGTATACCGCCAAATTTGCAAACGAACCATTTAAATTTCTAGGTTCCATTACACTATAGTGTAATGGAACCTAGAAATTTAAATGGTTCGACAATATATTGTCGCAATATATATGTTATATATATCATATATGTTACAAAACAGTTGTTTTGTAGCTTAAGCTACAGTACCCGTTTACAATAACTTACACCACATTATGTGCACTAGTGCTCATTGTTCCCCTCTGTTTTTGGTATTTAAGAGTGGTGCTGCACCCTAATTTCACTTATTGGCAATCAGGTCAACCAACGCCCGCTTGATACGGAATATGACAAACCTACTAAACCCGGGCACTGTAGGCCTCTCTTTGAACTCGCGTACTTATCGTTGAAAATCACTGAATTACCGATAACACCTAATGTATGCCCAGTAAGTGAGGTCTGGAAGCAACGTACATAATCGCAGGCGGATGATGTAATGTCTACTGTACCTGGTTTACTGTGACTCACCATGTTACAGTGGGAGATTCTGCAAATCCCAGAGCATCGTATGGCGTTCAGTGTGTTCTGGTATTCCCCATCCCTACTCCTTGGGGCTTTTAAAATCAAGTCTCCACTTCACATTCTGCACCGCCAACAGCAGATATCTCAATAACACAGAGTGTGTACACGATTTCTACAGAAGTACTTTACAGTTTTGGATTGTTTCGCGACCAAATTTAGAGCAACACATTATGACAATGCTGATACCCTTCTAGACTGTGGTATTCGATGTGCCAACTTTTAGCACGTAGACGTATAATTGACTTGATGCAGTCTCTGTAATTTAGTGTGCTCGCAATATGCAGCCGCGTGATTACGGTCAAGATTCTTTGATATGAACAGCCATGTATTTTTGCCCTACGGGAACAGAATAAGAATTTAGTCGTACTTGAATTCATTTTGTTTTGGACTGTGTTGGTCCTTAGATGCACTGCGCTTTGTGTTTTCGGGCTGATCTCTCACTGTTCTGTGTTCAATGATAAAGGCAAGAGTCACTAGCTGTGTATGCCTCTTCACTTGACATCTCCTTACTGGACTAAGAAAGGCGCTTGGCTTCCGGCTTATTTCGACGAGCCATTACGCGTGCACACGCGAACCGCTTGAAGGCCGCTTCATTTCTTGACAACATTATCACTGCCGACAGTGCATTTCAGTCATTGACAGCCCGTCATGATGGTCGTTATACTTGTCAACGTCCCTGTGGTCAGTTGTAATTACTTTTGTGATAGTGACTTGGTACTGTACGCCGTGCCTCTTGCCTCACACTATCCCTTTAGTTTTGACGTACGGCGTTAAGTTTACCTCGGGGTCACTGACATCTCTGGTGTCACGTGCTCAATGAATGTGGGTTTTATATTCGGAGGAACTCCTTGGCTGTGGCAGGGACATGCCCGACTATTTGCTTTACTCCTCTACTTGGGGTGTCTTACTTGAAATTACGGGAACATTTGCACATAACCATGCCCATGTTTTTCCGTACACCAGACGAGAAAAGTAGATAAATGTCTTCATCGATGCCATGGAATTGGACCGGATGGTGGCTTCAACTAGTCTCCTGGCCTTAATGTTGACATGCCTTGTATATGCCTGCGTTTTTAAAATGTCAGTCATCAACCTTTTGATATGTACTTCGCTGCTACACTGCGTCGAGACAATGTGTCCTGACATATCTGACGTCTCCCTGCCGCACACCAATAATTCCGCTTCGGTTTTTGTAATATTCTTTAGGAACCTCGTACATGCATGTCGTCAGGTGTAAGCTGAACAAACTCGCGGAAATGTGGCATTCATCCTTGTACCATCACTGGATTTCGCACTAGGGTAACATCGTATTGTATGAATGTTTTTAGGAAAAATGACAAAAAGTTTCACCAGTTAATCCATTAGCAGTATTTCAGCCAATCTTTGTTATTTGCTGTTTAACATTGCATGCAAGCTTCTGACATTTTGGTTTCTGACCTCATGGTGTTCCTCTGCGCCTATATGTAATGATAGTTTAGTGCGTACTTGCACTAAATTAACGTTTCCCCAAGTGTACGCAACAGTGCCAGACGCGAAATAATAATACGGATAATTGTGGAGACTGAAAATATATTATGCGATAATTACAAATGGTCTCGACCAGCGCTGGACGACACCGATACGCGAAATAGCTGGGGAGACTGAGGATCCGACCGCGGAGCGCGCGAGCAAGCCGGAAGAAATTGTATGGCGTCCTTGACGCGCATAAGCCGACAAGCATACAAACAAACAAACGCGATCGCATGCGTCAAGCAGACGGCAGGCAAAGATCCTTAAGGTCCTATGTACAATGTGGGCTAAGATTTTCGGAAGGATTTTACACATCGTACAGCAGGCAGACCGTGGGTATCTCCAGGTCAGTACAATAGAGGTCGATAGTTTTCACAAAGGCTGATTGTCTAGAGTTCTTTCTAAGATGTATCGGATGTTCATGAACGATTAACTTTACGTACTGCGTTTGCATGAGTTCACTTTGTTGAATGTGCCAAACTGTCTTTTATCGATGTATTTTACCCTATGGTCCAACCGCTTTTAAGAGTTGGCAATGAAACAGCTTATCTGGACGTGATCACTTACCGTTGTTAACTTCTTAACACTAACAAAATATCAGAACTTTTAGATTTGATGTTAATTACGTCCATGTGTTTGGTAACCTCCGCTTGTTGCAAGTTGTACTTTGGTTGCTAACTAGAACCAGAACAAATGTGGTCTTCACTCAGACAACATGCAGATTCTCATGAGGCCTAAAGTTGTGTGTTTTAACCTCATTGGACGTGTGTATCTTGTTTGTCTCGACCAACCTCCTTGGGTTTACTAGGTTATATACGACAACCTGAAGGACTTCAGTGGGCTTGACCGTTCGATTAATGAAGTGCTTTAGACTTAAACCAACCCACGAGAACGAGCAAGTGAATTCATTGTAAACTCAATGTCCCTCTTTTTAGCGCTATATTCGTGGTCACCAGCTAAGTCTCTGATGGTACCTCTAAGTAATATGCAAAATCAGTTTCGTGGAGACTGCCAGGGGGTTACCCATGATATACTATGGTAAGTTCTGTTTAGGCTTCAGCATTCTGATGATGTGCACCTGAGGCACAATTTCGCTTTCCACATGACTAAATGCCTATCTAAGTACGAGGCGTATACATATATAATTCGATATAGAAATGTTAAATCTGTCCAAAGTTTTGCTGAGAGAAGTATGGTTTGTTGAAAGCCCTGCTTGAACTTGACTAGTCTATGTCTAATTTCGTCACCATTATCAAAACAGCAACATATCAGTGGGTTGCACTTATGCGTAACTGCTGACAACCATTAAGAAAAGAGCACGTCATAAGAAGAGGCAAAAAATGGAAGGGGGACCTAACTACTGTGTATGGTCTGAGACATACACATATTAGTAATGAGTCTGTGACATCTGCATATCTTGGTATTCTTTGACCATCTTTGGTCCTGGTCAAACTCAAAACGCTATAATGTACATATCAGTCGATAGCCCATTTGGTCTGGACTTTGACCTACGTAAAGTGATAAAGAGATTTTGGTCGTCTGGTAATTTGAAGAGACTGCGTGAAACAGCTTTTTGACGAACAAAACTCACTAACTCGTTGAGTAGACTTATAATTTTTGCATATAATTAGAACGGTTGTTAAAGTTTTCGTACCATGTGTAAACATATTAATAATATAATGATAACATGCAAGTAAAGTTTCTTCCGTTTAACATGTTTTCCTGGATCAAAAATGAAAGCGCAGTGCGTTATGCAACAAACAACCTGTTTCAGCGGCTGGGGTTGTTCGTCGACTACCACTTATATGAAGACATAATCGCATGCTTTTTTCCTGGTCTTCTTAATTTTACTCTGTATCCTACTTCACATTAACGAGCAATTTTTGATTTTTGGGATGGTCATTAGTTCGTCCGTGAAGAACGCTGCACTTAATACTCTGGGATGTGATTTGCAGCTACAAAGTGCGTAATGTTTCTTCAAGGGTGCAACAACGCTTTTCCTGGAATAAACAATAAAATTGCAGAGAATACTAGCCACGGTGTATTTCAGAAGCCGTACCTTGAACGACGTGGATGTGGAAAGTGAATTTCTAGCGTATGACGATCTCTTCCAGTGCAAGGCACCGTCGATATCAAAAGGAGTCCTAGTTTGAATTAAAAGACAGCTAGAGCGGTTTATTTAGGACTACGGAACGATCCTTCCGAAGGTTGGGGTTAGCATGCGTTCTGAAGTTTGTAACCATCGGTTTTGCCCTCAGCGGATAGGTAACTACGGTTTAGAAGACGCATTTTTGACCCCTTGAACTGATCAGTTTCATCCAGCCAAATTTTAGTATTGTGTAGATGCTCGTGGTTACACTTTGTAGTTAGAATATCCTCCTATGTATTATTATGCGGTACACTGCTGAGCCACCTAGCTCAGACAGTCACTAGAATTCTCAGGATAGCAGGTTGTGTTCCTCCCCTTGAGTGGGCTACCTGTAACCCAGCTGGTCTCGTGTTGCAAAGAAATGGTTCAGCAAATCGGATTCATTGCAGCTTGCCTTCTGTCTGTGCCAGCGCTTTGTTTGTGAAGTAACTACAACCATTGAGGCGGAGCAGTTGTGAGAACAAAGAGGCTGGTTAGAAGGTACCGTCTCACTCTCAATTACGACTCGATTGTTTGGTTCTGTGATTTAGCCACCATGGTACTGGTTGTTTTAGCTTAGACACAGAGTTTACGGAAACACTGTTCTAACCCCTTCTCTTCTGTCCTCAGAAGCAAAGCGTGTTTCCTTTACTGCCGTATGGTGATTAAAAGTTGATAGTCACCGTTGCGTTATTTTTATTACTTTCATTGTTGATGATGATGTTGGAGACCGTATATAGTTGTCCGTTTTTATCCTGTTGGTCTTGATCCGTTTGGAGGTATGCGTTCACCAGGACTTAACAAATATTGAAGATAGTCTAGCTAAAATGCAAACAGTCACAAATGAGACAGCGACAAGTTTATTCGAAAAGCAGCTGCCTATTTCTCCACGTTACAACAAATACAATGCCATCACTTTTTTACCTCTCGCAATATAAACAGCGACACACCTGGCAACGAAAGAAAACAGGTATATTCGGGGTGATGGGTTTCACATAATTCTGATGATGAGGAAAACAAGAGATATATTGAACTTAGGAGATCCACTAAGTCACCACTGCAGCCTATGTGTACAGGAGTAAAGCTGACCATGTGCGAAGGTGTTCTTTCTAGGGCATTATTAGAAGCGTGAGTGTTTTTACTGCTTTTTTAAATTTTTGAACGAGGCCAAAGCTGTTATATGAGATGTGCACTGGAGCAACATTTTGTTCGTTCCCTTCCGTTACACAAGCATATAACGATTAGCGAGTGGATGAAGAAATGAATGATCGCAGGCAAAATAGTGGCGTTTGTTCAGCCAACAATCGTAATTCGATTCTAAGGATGTGCGTGTGTGTGTGTGACATTCTAACCAGCATTGACCGGCTGAACACAAAAGCCTCACTCACTCACTGGTCTTATTCCTTTCGGGTTTACACCGGATACGTGGCACGTGAGTGGAACCACAAGTGGTGCAACGCAAGCCACTTGCCGTGTTGGTTCAAAGCGCAAGCGCCCTTTGGCTTCGGCCACTGCGACAGGTTAATCCGTTTTGGGTGCCGCCAACCGTGTGTGACATGTCTGAATATTTGAATTTCCTCACTCTTCACAGGACTAGAACGAGATAGATGACAAGATAGGGTAGGTTGGCGCGGACGGACAACAGACAGATGACTGAGTGAATCAAACGACATGCGTACACTGCGTGAAGAAAACAGAACACGGTCAGTAAATTCATACTGAATTTACACGAATACACTACACGTAAGAGTACTATGAACACATTAGGAAAGTGTGAAAAACAAGAAGAATTTGACAATGAAGAAATGAAGGATTAAGAGTAAGAAAATAATTACTGACTGTCCCCTGTATAGTGGATTACCAGTGTAGTCTCAGGTTCACTTTCATCTTCTTCTAAACACATGAAGGTGGGTTTTCAAAGTGTAAAGCTAGCGTATCAGGAAAGGCTTATATATGTTTGATTACAGTCTTTGAGGGATGCACTGTGTGGTCATATTTAAGCAAGCGTATCGGTATGGTACTCGTAGTCATTCCGGATTTGATATTCGTTAGGTGTGAAGTTTTGTTTTGCAACATATTCTATCATTTCTGCTGCGAACGAAACTCAGTTGGAGTATCTGTTTGTTCCACTGAATCCGTTAGACCTGTTGTCGACAGAAATGTCTGGCTTCCTTAAAACGAAAAGGTTTGATTCAGCTTACTCGTACCAGATAATATCGATCAGGTAAAGTTGTTTGTTAACAAAACAGCACGAAAAAGACACTAAACGATTCAAAAAGGCATCCGCGTATAATCCATACACTATCCGATGAAGGATCATTAGAACGGACTGTGTGGCTAAGGTGGCTTCTTATCTATTTAGTAAATTGTCTGAATCAGAATCAAGAGAATGCAATGCAATCAGTTGAAGAAGATATAGTGAATCATCTGCAAATTATAGAATTAGTGACTAAGTTGATCAGCAAAGGGACACAAACACCACATCCTTATGGTCTTTCATGGGCACGAAAATTCTGAATCCCCCTGTGACCCTTTTCATTAATGATGAGCTTACATTATCACAGTTTGGTGAAATGGTTAGTGGAAATTCTTGAGCTTATCGGAGCCCACTTATGCACATACTGCTTGAAGGACACTTGTTTTTGTTGAAGGTATATGCATTCTAAACGTTGCGTAGAAAAAGACGGCATCTTCCGAGATGTAACCATTGTTTTTCACTGCGCCGCTAGCTTGAGGGATTGACGTCATATCTGATTAATCGATGGAGGATCACAGTAAAGGGGATCGGTTTATGTTTTATCTACGCAAATTCCTTGCTCTGTACACCAAAAACGTTCACCTTTATTAAATGGTCAATTCCATCGCCAAATAGATGTTGTAGTCACGAGTAGTTCATTTGGACCTTTACTGGCCAATATGTTTGTGGCATCTTTTGAAATGAATGGATAAATTATTGCAAGCTTAATATCTCTGTACAAAACAACCGTAAACGATGTAGTTGTAAGTTGCGAATCAAGGTCATATTGAATCTGTCTGCAGTTATCGTGACAGCCTAAAATTCAACGTTAATTGTACTATTGAATTCGAGGATGACAACCAGTTGTCATTTTTAGACATCCACCTTACTACGCTTGAAGGTAACTCCCCTCATTGGGGTATCTACGTAATCAAAGCTGTGGACTATTCAACTGTTGCATTTCATAAGTTTGCACGAGCTACGTGAGAACCTGGTCAAACATTATGTCACAGAGTTCACAATCTCTGTTCCGATGACAGTATGGTAGAGAAGCTCAATTTCATCAACCAGATTCGTATTCACAATGGTCATCCCATATGTTTTGTCGAAAGGCATTTGAAATCAATCGATGCCGGATAAGACACCACAACGGTGACGATGTACATGTCGTGATCCTTCAGAGGCTTTCTAAATAAAACGAAGACTGAATTCAGTATCGTGTCGCACATATACATCAACCAAACTCAATATGTTGCACTCATAAACGCGCGTACCTTCAACTCCAAAAAAACAGCCAGTGCCAACACCCGTCAAATCAAACTGTATTTATAAATATACCATCATGTACGGATCGCAACACACAAACGTTACAATGAGAGTACTACATGCTGGAATCTCCAGGCACATTCGGAACTGACTTTGAATACCAAAGTTAGAACGGCTAAGAGTGCCAAAACACAAGGTTTGCTGAAATCTGGTCATTCAGTAGCTCCCTCTAAGACTTTCCGTGTAGTTTAGCAGACTGGGTTTTTTTTTGATACGCTAGCTTTACACCTTAAAAATCACTTTCCTGTGCTCAGAAGCAGATGAAAGTGAACTTGACACTACTCTGGTAATCCTTTATACATGGGGACAGTAAGTAATTATTTTCTTACTTTTACTCCATCTCTTTATTGCCAACCTCTTATTGTTTTTTACACTTTACTAATGTGCTTGTAGTAACCTTGCCTGTAGTCTACTTACTCTCTCACACACATGCACACACACACACACACGTGCATCCTTAGAACCGAGTTATGATTGCTAGCTCGACAAACCCTACTATTTGGCCTGTGCTAAATCATTTTTTCGTCTGCTCGCTAATCGTTTCTTGTGTGTAACGGAAGTGAATGGATGAGCTGTTGCTTGAACATACCTCTTACCTTACAATTTTGACTCTATTCAGATTCATCGTGATAAAAAATCCTGCTCTAATTTTTCTATTTTTGGTTTCAGAAACATGTGACTTTTTCCCCTTCGTGCCGCTTGGGATGACAGATAGATTCAATGGTATAAAAGACGATCAAATCACAGCGTCGTCCTCATTTTCCGACCAAACAATGCCTTACTACGGAAGGTTGCATATTGCAGATGGTAACTCATGTCATTGGGGCCGAGTTGTTTATCCTTCATTTTAGCTTATTTATATGACTATTCTCTCCGTGAGTTCTGCTTCATGGTTGTGCATGTTTCTCAACACGGCTGATCTCGTTTTCTAAACGCTTCCATATTTATCTCTATAGAGGGAGCTGGTGCTTGGGTTGCTTTGGATCAGGATGATCAGCAGTGGATTCAGATTGATTTGAAGACCAGAAAAGTGGTTACCAGCATTGCGACTCAAGGTAAACAGGGCGCACAACAATGGGTCCAGGATTACCATGTGTTATACACGGATTCAGATGTTCCTGTGTACTGGTCAATCATTAAAGACAATTTGGGCCAACCTATGGTAAGCTGCCTTCACAGAATCCCCCATCTTCTTCGTCTTTCAGCTGTTTGACGGGAATACGGATGATAATGGCGTGAAAATTAACAATTTCACCTACGCGATCGTCGCTCGTTATATCCGTCTAAATCCACAGCGTTGGTATAACTTGATCGCATTACGAATGGAGTTGTTTGGCTGTGAATATCGTAGGTACTTGTTGAACATGTTCATCCTTCCTAATCAGGTCCTTTTGTCGCCCATTTTGATGGAACGAGTTGGATCGATCTTAGACTGGATTTACCTGGACGCTCTACGCAAACTGATCGAGATGAGGTTCGGTTTCGATTCCGCACTCGTGAAGTCAATGGACTTTTACTGTATGGTGATTCCAGTCAGTTGGATTATTTTTGTATTGAACTCTATAGGTAAGATTAATGAGTTGCACTGTCTAACCGAAATTTGCTTGTGATACCTTTCGTTGGTAAAGAGACGGTTTCTTGCATATTTTAAAAAAAGTGCTCACATTGTGTGGACTACGGTAAACTGTTCATTTGATAAGCAAACGAATTTGATCTCCGGTGAAACTAAGTTTTGAGACCTGTATCAGGTGTTTTACAGAGTGACATTGAAAAGAAGATGGAATTCGGTAGATGCTAACTTTTCATGTTACCCCTTAGATCCCAGGCAAGGGTTAATAAAAAATGTATTTAAATATAAGATTAACTGGTTGATAAAGAAAAACCTACAAATCACACTGGATAGAGGACACATTCGTTAGGCACTTAAGTTGGTTTTGGTCTATAGGTCACATTTTTGACTTGAGACAACTAATCACACCCTTTTAAGTGTGATATATTAGGTGCTGATTGGTGTGGTCCGTTATAATCCTGCGTACCTAGTCTAGATTACTGTAATTGCCAGGGAGCGATTGACGATGCCAGGATTCTGCATTCATGCATGCATCAATAGTCATCATCTCCTTCCTCCTCCTCTTCATGTACATTGTTACAACGGCCTGGAACCTGGTCAGAATGTGTTGCGGCTCCGGCCGTTGCAATCAATGGCGTACTTGCATCCATACCATTTGTTGTTTTTTCCTTTCGTTTCTTTTTAGCTAATTTCTAACTTGTGTGTATCTGGGATGAATGGATTGGGCTGCACGCTTATATCATGAACCCGTTTTAGCAAATGCCTCTTATGATTCAAGCATTGATAGATTCTGCCGACGTAACGTCTGCCGCAACAGTATAACTAGTGTGATTGGTATCAGGAAGTTTTTATGGTAAAGGATGTGACAGTTCGCGCGTTCGGTAAATGAACACGGGTTCACTGGTATCGTAAGTATATTCAGTTGGCGTGATCATACCGCTCATTGTTGTAATCAAACCCTCGACACCCTTGGATGGTCGCTGAGTGTAAACTTTTTTATCCTCAAAGGTGGCGAACTTGTGCACTGCTGTCTGATTTCGTTATGACTACGTATTTCGACGAATCTTACCACGCGTACATTATTAGAGACAATACAAAAACCAACCTCATCTGGTACTTTTATCTGGTGTGTGCAGAAACACTTCC
>JTDE01002491.1:28234-75601 GCA_014338405.1 Paragonimus skrjabini miyazakii
TGTGATTGCAAAGTAAACGTTAGCTTATCTTGAATAGATTTTCAATGTTAAGCTGAAAAACCAAATAGTGATTTTTATCGAAAGGAGGTTAATATAACTTTAAAATTTCCATACGCCTATAGATTATCGGGCTGCTTCTTCCCACCCGATTTCATTCCAAACAAGTTCATTTGCTGCTAACAAGAGGTTGCGGTTTTATCTTTCTAGTTCATAAATTAGTGGGGTAAATTCCTTTCATCCATATTTTAATTGACTCCAAGTTGTAGTGTTAAATACAACCTACCATGTTGACCGGTAATAAAAACAGACATATATAGCTAAAAGTGGGCATTCTGTTCAGTCTTTTCAATCGCGGACACGAAAAGTTAGATTATATCAGTCATGCGAATAACATCAACAGAAAAGCTCAATCTTCGGGAATTATACGAATCAAGTGATTAGTATCAGTTCCAAGGCCGACAAACTGACTGAGCGTATGGTTTGTGCACACATAGGATCGGATACAGAATATCGATCGGCATTGTCTAGGAAAACGTAGGTCATTCCGAATCCTTGTTACACAATAAGATATCAAATAAGTTGACCAAGTCAACAACATGACCTTTTTCCGTGATGTGCCTTACAATGAATAAGGTGGGTTTCTGTTCTCGCGTTCTTCTGTCATTATTAATCATGACATTGTGCACCTTAAGCAGCTAGTCTTGTGTTATGTCATTTATTTTCGTTGTCACCTGTCTGTTTTGCCAATACTGATGTCATTGCAGCTACAAGTTAGCAGACAGATTAAGCGGATGATCATTCCTGCAAGATACGATTGTGAGTGGGCTGAGCAACACTTCGAGTCGAATTTGGCCGCAGGGTAGGAATGAGCCAAGACATGCTGAATTTTTTAGACTCATATCAGTTATGATGTGAGCACCCTTTAAAAGCAGATCAATTAAGTCTCTCCAATCATACTCATATAAATACGGATCGATATTCTCTTATTGTAAATACCGATAAATTTCTCAGATATTTGTTCGCGTCTAAAAATTCCCTCAAGATTTCCTCCTCTTCTTATGAGCAGTCGTGGGTACAAAATTGCTGTGCTCTATGAAGTGATGTTTGCATTAAGCTTTGTTTGTATGCTATCGGCATAAATAATGAAGATTGAAGATATTGACCTCTTCAACTGACCTTGCGACGCATTAAGCATATTGTCAATCCATTCTGTCTACTGACAATTGAAATGTCTAAAAATTATGAGCTATCGTTCGCTTCGTTGTCATGAGAAACAGAGATTTGGGCGAGGAGAATTTAAAGGTCACATCATTTATACAGGCATGTACCAGCAGTAGCATGAAATGGGTAGAGTTCAGTCATGCACAAGGATACATCCGTCACTGTTGGGTTTGGTAAATCACTCATCGTCACACCACACTTCTGTGAAACTTTTCGTCATTAGCGAGACCGTTTGGCTTGTTCTAGCTGTTAATAATTGCTTCTGTTGAGGACAAGTGTGAATGTATTATCGCCTCTAAACATTTCAAGTTGAACATCACCCACAATTGATCGCAACTGTCGCATTCCCGTTTCGAAAAGAAGCACTAGACTCGAGTTTCGCTCTCATTAGAGCTTGTCAGTAGTGCCTAACTTGAAGTCACTGGCGCAGGGGTAAACACGGTTGCCTCATGAAAAGCGTGGCCGGAGTTCTCGTCCTGGCAGTGGCAAGGATATGCACTACTGACGAGCTCTAATGAGAGCGAAACTTGAGTCTAGTGCTTCTTTTCGAAAGGGACCGACTGGAAAGTCTATGGGCGTGCGACAGCCGCGATCAATTGTGGGTGATGTTCAACTCGAAGTTAACCAAATCCCCGACTACTCATCAATAACCTCTAAATATGTGCACAAATGATATATGTATATATATTACTCAGTTATAATACGTTCAACACAGCCAGTTAGAAAGCACATGTATACATCTTATCAACTGGCGCGTTACGCTAAAACATATGCAAGAAATCAGTCGTCGGAGGCACTTTAAGAAAGCATCCCCTGTTATTTGTCACACTATTAGTAAACACGTTATGGCTATTTCTGCCATCTGCAGTACACCATATGAAACCATTTGTGTATGTTCAAAACCGGGCAGTTGTAAACCTATCACTGCGTTTGTAACACGTTGCTCATAATGAGTTGTATTCCTCTTATTTTCTTCATTTTCACTTTAGGTCTTCTCGTAGGATCCATTTTACTGGCTCCCTGTTATCCACCGAGCAGCTAATATATGTTGTTTGTTTGTCTGTATTGTTACCTAATGGTTGCTCGACTAATCGGTGTTCGACAGCTTAACCTAGCGCTGCTCCTCGCATTATGACTTCTTGCTTTCAGTTTTTTGCATTCTGTATCCATTTCCGTCGGTTTTTTCCAACCAGTCACGTAACCGACCAGTTTCTTGAGCTGAACGATGATCGTACACACGCATTCAAGTGGCCGCGATTTGTTTATACATGCATCTTAAATAACACTCTTAGCATTTCCCAAATCTACTCAGGAACAGCCCTACTTTAAATCACATTAAACTAAAGTTGTAAACTTTAGCTTGGTGATACTGTGCCGTCCTGCGTGACCGTTTCCTACCATGTCTTAACGCAACAACCATTAGCTCATGTTGACCATTTACATGAACACATCGCTCTAGTTATGCTCGTTACTCGCCTTTGCAACGAACTCACCACATGTATTACTTCAATTTGAACATTCAGCTCTCTGCCGGAGGATTACCACATTTTTCCAATCGACGTGGAATTACAGTTACGCAAAATTTCAAAGGATGCATTGAAGAATTCGTTTTCAACGGGGTTCATCTGATACGTGATGCTCAACGTTCTTTGCTTGGGTCACAAATTGTTCCGGCACAAGATGCAGCAACAATGCGTTGGGATGAGGCTTTAGGCTATCCTAAAAGAAATCCATTTCTTTGGTGGGGACCACCGCTTACTCAAAATCAGCTTAATATCACAGGATTTGCCATCGGAGGATCTGGTAAACTGAGCACTACTTGTCCTCCGGTTACCACGGATGATTCGGTTATCATGTTCCCTGGTACTAAACAATATGTGGTCTTCCTGAAAGTAGAACGTGAAAGTGGCGCTGGTATTTTACAATTTTCTTTCCAATTTCGGACACTCAATCGCGGTGGTATCATGTTTTATCACACTGTGGACAAGGATTTGAATTATATTTCCGTGAGTAACCATAACTGACTAGTTGTCTTTTAGCTTCCCAATTGTTTTATCGTTCGTGATCTTGTTTGCTCATTCAAAAAATTCCATGGTAACTTCCATTCTTACGGCATTTTGGGTTTGATATGGCAATCAAGTTAACGTCAAATTGGATATCTGTTATTTCTCCTTACTGTGGTTATTATATATCTTTTCTCGTCTTTATTCCGAACGTCAGAACTGTCTTGTAACTTAAGAGTTCAATTAGACTGAATTTCCATTTTAGGTGTTCCTGCTACCCTGAGAACCATGTATACTTTTGCAAGTATCCGAGTGCCATTTTGTGATGCGCGCTCAGCATTGCTGTCTGTCTTCCATGCTGTTAACTCATAAACGCCAGATACTACTTGATATATGCTGTTCCTCCAACTTGAACTGCCCTGAAACATGGGTGATTTGAAATTAGTGCTTGCTCATATCTATCTACAATGGTTCACCAACCAACCAGATCAGGCGAAACGCACGAGTAATATATCCGTGAGGAAGCAAACTGCATTTAGCCCTGGTCTCAGCCACACTGGTCATATCTTCATACTCTGCCAAATACTTGGACCCCTCCATTTCTATAGAAGTCTAGCAGTTGTCTTTTTGGACATTAGATGGGTCTTCGATTCGGTTGTCAAAGCGGAAATCTGAGATTCTCTGTTGGGGAATGGTGTGTCTAAGAAGTAGGTGAACGTCCTGAAGGCAATTTATCGTCAGACCTCGGACGGGGTTAGGGATTGTGGCAGCATGCCATCGACCTTTAGCATCTCAAATGAGGTGCGGCAGGATTGTCCAGCCTCCCCTTTCCTATTCAGTTTCGCAGTAAACAAGATTCCAGTCTGTGTTCTGACAGGCTACGATTTTGATTATTGAAAGCTTTTCTCATGCACTTGATTTCGAGACACAGAATATGTATATACAATCGACTTAATGTGCATGGGCTCACAAGGAACCCGGGTCACCTTAAACAGATTAGAGGCTTCGGTTCGTCAGTTTGGTATAACCCTTGGACATACTGAGTGCACGGTACTGTTGCAAGATCGCCAGAACTTTGCGTTTGCCCTCACTTTATGAATACCAACTCACTGTCTGCTACACGGTGCCTTGTTTGTGTGTGGCAAGCTAAGCTGGAAGCTGCATCCCAGTGACCAGCACATGACTCGGGTTTGGGTATTAAGGCACTTACTCTGAAGCATGCTTCAGAAGGGCGCTCCAGGTTTCATGGTTTAGATCTAAGGGAAAGTGAACACCTTCGGTTGAGACATGACGAAAAATAGCAGTTACCGGTGCTGTTGTTGCGAGTCTATGTGTGCATCGTCGTAATGTTTTCATTGTTTACCTCTCTACACTCTTTCCCTGTTTATCTTACACATTACCTTTTTCCTGCTCATATTGTGACACGTTTTTTACCCATTGTGGTTATCGCGTTTTAAATATATACCAGCCATTTAAGGAATGTTCCGTACATTGGCGATTGTTGACACTGCCTTTTTACGATTTACCATTCACCGCCTATACGACCTGAATTAGATCCTGGCATCTGTCTTTGTCACTTTGTGTTCACCTTCGGAGTTAATGAACTGTTTATTTGAGTTCATTGATTTCATTGAGAATATTCGCAAGTTAAACACTGTTAACCAGTGCTCACAGGGTTGTTGATTGGAACACACGGAACAGCTGTTGCCTTCTCCCAAGACGATCAAACAACCTGATTATTACTGATGATCATTACTCACAAGCGAAAGTGGTTGTGTGTTCACATATGATAATTCAGTCGTGCCTAACGTGAGGTCAATGGCGCAGTGGTAAACATGGTTGCCTCATGAAAAACGTGGCCGGATTTCTAGTCCCGGCAGTGGCGAGGATATGCATTACATATAATTGTTTTTGTACACACAGTGCTGGCTTGAGACGACTAATCGCGACCGCCTCAGCGAAACGCAGGAAACGCATATTAGTGTGACGCATTATAATCCTAAATGTTGATTCAGGGTTAATCCGGTGACAGGTGGCCAACATATATTGATAAAATCCACATTTGGAATGCGACGGCAGTTTACTGTCAGGCTTGTAATTTGTTGGACAGTTTGCCTACTCTTCGCAAGACAGTTTGTGAATTGCCAGAAGCGGACGATGAAGAGGCCGGATGGAGCAGGTGGTGAACCGCGTGTACTGTATACTGCAGAATATAGTGTAGGTGATAGTAATTGTTGAACAAAAAGCATATTGTCTTAACGCTATCAGAAGCAACAATAATATCACTAAATCGGCCCAGGGTTGAGGCGTTAATGTTTCCTGACAACTGAATAGGCTCTACTGCTTGGATCAATTGGTCATTAATCCCAAACGAACCGCTGTTTGGCAGAAGTTGACACAATTGTATACTTTCATATAGATTGAACATCACCCACAATTGATCGCAGCTTCTGCATTCCCATAGACTTTCCAGTCGGCCCCTTTGGGAAAGAAGCGTTAGACTCGAGCTTCGCTCTCATTAGAGCTCGTCAGTAGTGCATATCCTCGCCACTGCCGGGACTAGAACTCCGGCCACGTTTTTCATGAGGCAACCATGTTGACCACTGCGCCATTGACCTCACATTAGGCACGACCGAATTATCATATGTGAACGCTCAAACACTTTCGCTTTTGAGTACTGGGCAGGTTGCCCGATCGCCTCGAGAAGAGGCACAGTTACCGTCTGTTAACTCTAATAGATGACCCCTCGACTAGGACGTCTTCCCAAGTTGAAATCACAGAAATCAGCCTTCGGTTATCATTTTTGTGCTCATCAAGTAATCAGCTTGTCAACCAATGTTATCCTAATCACTCACTGGTCATAGTTGCTTCTAGGAGAAATGGCAGCATGTTCACGCAGATGATATTTGTTAATTTATTAGTTTGTCCATCATTTTACAGTAAAGTCGTATAGAATAAACAGTGCCTCGCAATGTTTCATCTTAATCCTGTGAATCCTGTCATCCATCAAATACCTTTGATTTTGAAAGAACGTTAACAAAATTTTGTCACCCACACCCAGTTTTATACAGTGGCTCAGCAGTTTTCCTCAACTGATTTTAGCATATTCATCAATCCTGTCTGAATTAGGGTCAATAATCTATCACTCGCCTGTTGATAAGAATGCTGTAATCATTCACACCTATGTTAATTCCGCATGAACTAGTTGTGTTCAAAACGGTATCTTTTGTAGATGTTTGATTTGCTCTTGTTTTTTTATTCCAAATTTTCATAGTTTGGTATGGAAGAGAATAAAGGTCACCTTGAGCTGGAAATTGTCTTACCTGGAGTTAATGTCATCAAGTACAAAATTCAAAATCGAGATCCAGCCGCCCCTGATGGAACGTTTGCAGATGGTCTGTGGCATGACGTTCAATTCACAATGAGAAAAGATGAGGTAACGTTAATCATAGACAGCATCGTGCACACAACGATACAGAAAACAACGTTACCGGTATGTTAACGGTTTGAGTGGTTTCGTTTTTGGGTGATACTTAAGCACTCATAGTGAAGTAAATACTTTGTTTCAGCCTTGATCTGGATGTTGGGTGGGCAACTTCTTGTAACTTTCACAGTCAGAGACATGGTGGTGGCATTATTCCGTAGTAGTAGATTGATAAAGATACGTTGATTCGCCTCACGTTTGATCAATCGTACTTGTTCAGTTGACGCCTTTCTAACGCGAACTCTGTAAGCGTTCATGCTGACTTGATAACTCCGTAAAATAAACGGATAATTAGTTATTTCAAATCGAATGGTATATAGTCGGTAATTTTGTATACTTATTCCATTTCACTGATAACACGGAACCTTCATTAAATCGTGGAGACCAGTTACAAATTTAGTGGTATCCGCGCGGGTTAGTTTTAAGCAAAAGTAAAACACCCAGTCTAATCTGACGAGGTCTATCTTGTTTACCATGTGTCTCCAAGCTTTTGCGTTGCGCTATTGATTCCGGCTTGTGTGCAATCATCCCATGACCATCCTACTCCGTATTTTCTCACTTTCAACATGCCCCAGCTGCCATCAGCTGGTTCATCGGAGATCTACAAACGTTTTTTATACCAGGAGTAAGACGGTAGTGATGAGCGTAGTCACCAGGTGTTTCTCAGGCGTTTAATAATGCAAAATTCTCGATCCCAAACCTTGTCCAACTAATCTGTAATTCGCAATTCCTCTTTCGAATTCTTACCACACTTTATTACAGATCTTTTATATTTCCAGTTGAGTGAAGATGTTATTTCATGGTTCACCTAGGGCGTTGACTGCATTGATTATTCAAGAGTAGATGTTATATTTGTCATTACGGAAAATTCACTTTCCGGAAACAGCCTCCCCATCAGAGTTTTTATAACTGTTGCTCGTGTCATTTTCTTGGTCATTTATCATTTCTTGTAGTCATATATAATCTTTTCTTAGACATAGTTTGTGGTGTGCGGTAGGTACCACACCATAATCTGCGTATCTTTTCGACAAGTAAAACACTTAATCTGACGCGCCCTGCTTCACTGCTTCAAAACATTTATGAACCACTTCTTCAGTTACATTCGTGTTTAGTCCCTTGAACTGGTTTGATGAAGTGGATAAATTCCCAAAGCAGCGCACTTGCAAAAGCCACTTGCACAGCTTTAACTAACACCTCTAAATAGTAAATAAACTCGTGGCTGCACTGCGTTGAATTTTCGCACTATTTGTTACCATCCCTTCTCTTGGCTTAGATTATTCAGAGTTGAATCATGCCTACCGAAAGACGTCGAGTAATATATCTTAGAGATTTTATACCGTGACTGAAATTGACTATCCGTTCGAACAAGAATGTATTCCATTCAATACTGTATACAGTTTGCTGGGTTTTATGTAATCCGACGCGTTTTTCGGTTTTCTATAAAGATGTCTTCACCAACCATATTCTACTCAGCTGGTGATTTTAAGAATCTTTGGCTTATGCTAGAGACGTCGATCGAATAGAACAATGGCTCGGTAGAAGACCTGGAACTCCAGATAAACTTGCGCCCACAACTACGTCCCATCTAGCTGGCCAGTGTCACACTGAAACACAGTGATAGCTAAGTTAATCTGTTCACTTTATGCACTTATCCGAGTGGTGCACCGGCCCAAGGTAACGGTGTACTCAGATGTCATAAATATCCTCATCAAGGTCGTGTACTGTCCAATCCACAGTAGTCCGGTGTTGACAGAATTTCGGAAACCTGTACCTCTATGTATGGTTGAAATGTACTCTATATGTTATTCGTATGAGTACATGTTTGTACGTCAAATGTGATCGAAGATTTGTATCATCTTACAATCAGTGCAATTGATGGTCATCACCGAAACGTATGCGTTGTTCACTGCACATATCAGCCGTGTGTAAACTCTGTTGTAGTGGACTGACAAATTGAAGGCAGTCGGTGTTGGGAATTAAAAGGATGTTTTTTCAAGAGGTAATATATTAGTAAAAATCTCAAGGGGCTAGACCGAAGTGAGCCTTCTTCATTGGTACCTTACTGGAGGACCACTACATGGCAGTAATATCCAGGCTATGTTCACTTGACGGTCACTTTTGTATTCATAAAATGTGAATATCTACCGCTCACAAGTAGCCCACTGTAAACAGTGCTGTTTGTCACAATTTATCTCCCCGGTTTCCTCACTGCAGCTCAGCTTCGACCGCGTCTCTTATATTGGTGGTGGACGTCCCCAACGGTATGGATTTCAAGGTTGCATGCGTACCATCCGCATCAGCTCAGTGGATGTGGTCTGGAATGAGTTGGAGCCAGCAGCGCGCCATCGCAGTATCATCAACGGAAGTTGCCTGATTCAAGATCGATGCAGTCCAAATCCATGTAAACACGAAGCTCCATGCTATCAGAATGGAGACACATTTTTCTGTGATTGTACAAATACAGGCTACTCTGGTGCGGTTTGCCATCAGAGCGAATACTTTACATCTTGTTCTGAAGCTGGGTTGTTCTACGCGCTACGCAACCCTTTCATCAACATTACAATCGATATGGACGGATCTGGCGTATTGCAGCCCATCAAGGTGACGTGTGATTTCACTGGTCAGTTGGCCTGCTCACTATCACTTAAAATAATCTTTGTTTATGTGTTGTATTCGTATGTGTGCAATCAACAGTATGTCTGACAGGCTGTAACAGATGTAGAGAGAACACGTGACTCAGTAGAAGTACAAACTATATTGTCCCATTTGCAAGCTGTAACGTTATTCTTATGTGCGTGGACAAATGAACCGTTGGTCGTTGAAGGCGTGACCAGTGAGAACGCAGGTTGAGTCTCAACACAAGTGTGGGGCACACAGGCGACCTTGACGCGTATGCAACAATGTGACAGGATATGACATCCTCCAGCATTAGGATCGGTTATAAAACGTAGGCCACGGTCACTTTGTACACTAACGCTATTTTGCGGGCCACACGTCCTCGTGGAGCGCGCTGTATTTTGCTTCGGTCACGATTTTGCGTCCTGTAGGAGGTTTGCTTATCAACACCAAATGACAATGCTATTTATCGTCTTTCTAGGAAGCAAGATTGTCTTTGGTCCGATTAAAAAATTGAACTCCGAGACCACGTGGCAGAAAGTACTGCTCCTGAGAACTGTGCTGATACCCTCAATCATATCTGTAATCAAGTTTCAGGCCTTATGGGGCCTTATGACAGTTTATTATCAAACTGGTACGCCAGGATTGTCGGGCCTTTTCCTATTAAATGTTGCGTTGAATGTTAGTTTCATAGAGTCTTCTGGTCAGGTATAAAAATTGGGTTGTTGAAATGCTCGTCAAACTTAGGGTATGCAATCGCCACTATCTCAGTCTGACTGATACTGCTGACATGCTTCCAACCGAAGTTCAGATTTTTTTGTTTTCGTATTTGCCGCCACCTTTGGGTAGGTTTGGCAAATTGAAAGTTTTGGTTAGCCACCCTGATAAGATACTGTGTAGTGTTTGCCATTACCGAATGACTCAGAGGTTGTTGTCTGCTCCTGCCGGTCATGGTGACTGTTATAGAGAGCCTGACAGTTCAGCCAAACTGGTCTTTGTGTTAACATTGACTGTGCCTCCAGTAAAGCCACAACACCCGGATGGTATTTCCAGTCTAGGCCTGCGCTGGCACAATTTGTGCAAGGTTCAGTGTGTAACATAACAGGCAGTCTTTCTGTATGTCACTGAATCCGAACACTTGTGTTTACTGGCATTCTGGCGCTTGGTACGACGTCAGTGGTGCTCATATTGTAGACTTCTTTGTTCGCGAGCAGTGCTCCGTAATGACCGATACAAAGCTTGGCTCGTGAACGATTACTTGCTTCAGGGATCGCCACTATCTAAGCGTAAACGACCGTAATATTGGTTGTTTCATCCTACTACCTTTTGGAGTATTCTGTGAAATTGGTAGAAGACTTGCTGATCATGCGCCTAAAACAATCAAAATACACATTGTCGCAACAGCTAGGTTGCCTTGGTTTCAATCGATTCTAATCGTGCAGAGTAAAAGTGAAGTTTTTCTACTTGTTATTCTCTTGGTAGTTAGTTGGTATTGCGCCCCAGTTTTATATTTCTCCTCTGTTTTTTTCCTCTCACTTCGGTTGTGATGTGGTCCTGCTGTCAGTCGTTCGCTGCTTATTTCAGACCATCACATATTAGTGTTACACTTCTACAGGATGACTCTATTTCCTAAGTACACTATGAATACGTATCGAGGTAAGCTTGCCTGAATGTTCTAACTGCAAATGTTTATCGTAGTAACTTGCTTTCGATTACAGATTGCCTCTTGTTTGTCCTCAGATCCATCAGGAGTCATTACCGTTTTGCCCCATGACGCACCGGATTTCATCACTGTGGACGGATATCAGGCACCCGGCTCATATCGACGTAAGCTGGTGTACGACCGGGCAGATCGTGAGACCCTGGGAGAATTGGTGCGTCGCGCAGTTCGGTGTGAACAGTCAATCACATATCAGTGCTGGAATGCTTACCTTCTCCGGCTTCCACCTGGTGGTGAGTCATCCGAGTTAATCGGGCAAACTAGCTGACTAGCTCACTATTCATCTAACCTGTGGGTTGGCGCACTCATTTTGGTCGTATACTCGCTCTACTGTCTTACTCTCAGGTTTGTCTATTCTATCTTTTAAAACCTCATTATGTATTGCTAATCCAATTTAGTTTAATATTTCAAAACTCTCTTGCTGCTCTCAATCATGGCACTAAACTAGCCTAGGTAGGTAGAGAAGCTAGCATTTAGTGATTGCCCGTTCGTATTTTTCACATGCGAAAAGAAAAAAAAATGAATCAATTCAGTTTTATAGTGATAGGCCCAGTTGATCCACGGATAACAGAGCAACCATTGACGAGAACGTATAACGTGTAACAGCGATAACAAGGATGAACACATTCACACCAAATGTACAGAAAGGATTTGAAGATCTCAGCATAACCACAAGCACTAAACTCGCTGCACTAACAACAGTGAACTCAGTTACAGGCACAGTGTTTCCCTCTGGGCGATTTAGAACGAGAAACTTCACTTCCAAATGCATTATAACGAGGTACGAAATGTTTCGCCCTGAGTGACTTTTGTAAGTGAACAAATTTCCAAGAAACCATACACGAAATGCTCATTTTTGAACATGGAATGTGCCCAATTACCGTTTAGTAAGAAACAGTGCTGCAGTTTTATCTGGCCAAGTCTAGTTAGGCTATACACTGGCCGTCGGGTAGATCGTTAGCTTGCACGAAACCTTTCGTGACCGTTCCTCAACTTTCTTTCTGACATGCTAAACATCCGCTCTGAGACACCAAAACGACATCCGTCAAATTAAATATGAACGGCGTTCTCTTGTGTTGACCTCTCGCAGGTCTGATCGAAACGCTTACACCTACGTTGGTCCAACCAATGCGCAGTCCATGATTCAACGAAAAACTTGTTTGTTTGTTTGTTTGTTGTTTTCTTTTGGTGATAAACTGAAGATGGCTTAACTGAACGAAAGTGGTTACTCTTGTCATTACTTCGTTAGTAACATGTTCGCTAAGTAATACAAATCAAGGGGCTAAGTAAACGATTGTGAGTACGGATTGTAAGTTGTACGCAAACCTGTTCCAATTCGACACTTTTTTCCGAAGGACATTTTGAACAGTCGTAGTTAGGTCCCAGATTTGTTCACAAGCTTTGTTTACCCGTACAAACTACAGATGTATCGGTCAGTGTGTCACGTGTTTATCGAACAGATTCTTAATGGTTAAAATAACTTCCCTTCAAAAAGAAACCGAACTGTAATGTTTCTATGCTCTCCGGAAAGTGGTTTTTGTTCGGGAGTGTATCATATTTGATACACTTCAGCTACTTAAAATCGATGGTCGACAACCCTGTTAAGTCACTCAGTATTACTACAGTCGGCGAAGGAATATGCATTTCTAAGGAAAATGCAAGGACATCTTACACCGGATTAAAAATATATAAAACACAAAGTATATTTTTTTGGGATTTTTCCTTATCCGTGGCAGTCACAAGAAGCAGGAACATCTAATTTTGACTCAGTTTGACAGTGAATATATCTCATAGAAAGCGATTTCTTCCCGCGTTGGCCAGTAAATTGCATAATGGGGCTTATGTTCGAACTTTCCGTAATTTGACGGCTTCATAGCTTCAAAGTGAACGGTCACATTTGATGGGTGCCACGAACTCAATATAGACGTTGCAGCCAGCCTCTCTATAATTAACAAATGTGTGATACTACTTGCCAGTAACGCAATTTTATATTAGTTTTCTTTGGCTCGTTACAATGTCCCTCAATCATTTCCTTGCTGCATTAACAAACGTTCTTCACATACAAATGGCAACTTTGAATACCTGGTGGAAAGCTGTTCAGCAAGATGCAAGTCTGACAGTCAGTAACATTTCACCAGTAGAGAAAATATATTTCCTGCTAAACATTTTGGCGCGTACGACAGTTTGACTATGTGAGTAATAAAGAATGAACGGATAAGCAAATTTGATCGATATGACTATATGTTCCAGTAATTGTGATGATTCGAAAATTATCTTGTCGATTAGTTTCCTAACATCAATCGCAGCGTACGAGTCTAGTAGATCTTACTCAACTGTTTATCTGTGCACAAAGTATCATACAAACAAGCACGGGAAACAGTATGCCATCTTTAAAAATTGACTACACGGAGGAGGTTTTTCACAACTACACGCGTGAATTTTGATTGTGACAATTTATTGGTAGTTATTTCCAACTCTGCAGGTAGACGATAAGAATATAACGTGGGAAGTACTTTTCGACTCATTGGTACGAAGAGCATTATACTTTACGACTTAGTTTAAATAATCTCATCGTTTTATTGTTTGTGTTAAAGATTAACTTTGTAGTGATAAATTGAGACTTTTCTGGACTCAGTACTTCGTTCGATGATTTGCTGAAAAGCCTTTGGAACCGATAAACCATGTAAACTGATGGGCATATATGTGTTTTCATTTAGTTTGTTCTTTTCCGTTAATGGGCAATTCCGAGAACGGGATAAATTATCCCGTGTGCGGTTGTGTTATGTATGTCTTAGCGTCCCCGACCTACTATGGATAACATATAAAGACCAAATCATCTACATTATTACAGTATGAAATATCTAATCCGATAGTCGGTGCAGTACGGTGAGTGTTCTGTGGAATGGAGTTATAGCGTAATGTATACCGTCGAGTTTTTGTGAATTTGGACTGAACAGTTTTCGCACGCATATGTGGCCGGGCGTTTAGATGCATTAAATATTGTGAGATCAATGACGCGGTATTCAACACTAGTCCCATTAACACAGAAACGATAGTTCAAATCATGGTCATGGTAAAAATAGTTACTGCTGGGTGCAAACTCCACTTTTATATCTGAAAGGGCTACGCAAAAATCCAGTTGAGTATGAAAGCTTCTAACAGTTTATGTTAGAATATATTTTGTTAGCCAGTGGATTACAGGGTACGTCACTGAACACTACACATAGCGGTCATTCTCATTTACAACGCCTTGTTGGACAACAACCTCATTCAACTATTACTGATGAATACTGTCCCATCCTCTACTGTCCTTTGAAGATTGTTACGTAGCTGCCTATGCTCGAAGTCTTATTCCTTACTTTTCTTTAAGAACTGTGACTTACGCTTTTATTATCCCATACTTGTATGGTGGTTAAACATCATTGTCAACCACTCATATGTTGTTGTCCATAATGATGATATAGCCTAAGCGACAGACAGACAGACAGACTGGGCTATCCTATGCGGTTATTGTCAATATCCGATCGATGTTTCACAAAATTCCTTTTCTTTCTAACAGTCACTTCTCAAAACAAAAAGCACTCAACTTCCATCCTATCAGGTCACCTATAGCTTGTAGATTTTCTTTGATTTTTACATCATTATACTTACTAAGTGATGTCTGTAGGTTTTACTTGACCATTTATCGGTGATTGTTAAACGGGAAGTGTGAAGCAGGTGAGTGTTTCCACGAATCTTCCTGTTACCTTGTCTGTGACACTGCAGTGCCCAGAAACACCAAGGTCACTTGTCATCAACAGCAACGAGAACGTCTTCGAAACAGAATGTAATGTGCGGTATCAATTTGTTTGCCATTCAGTTGCAGAGTTGTACCGTATAGAGGGTCATATCAGGCTTTTTACAAAAAAAATAAAACATTGTGTTAAGTCCTATGATTGTTTGGCCTGGGCTATTCTCTCTCGTTGTTATCAATGCGTCTGCCCAGGGTGTGGCTCGTATATATATATATATATATATATATATATATATATATAATTCATACTCAGTTTACCTCCCTCTTTCAGAAGTTCAATAGTTTACTTACTGCTTTTATCTGTGCGTAACTTGTGCCTTCATTTTATATGTTGCATACGGTTTTTAATCTCCCGTAGGAGGCACTACCTTTCAAAATCGGGCTTGGGGTTGGTGGGTGAACCGCAAGGGAAGACCGCAGTTCTACTGGGGAGGAGGTGTACCGGGACTGCAAATGTGTGCATGTGGAGTCGAGGGCACATGTACTGGGGACTCACTCACGTGTAATTGTGATAGTGCTGGATCAACTACCCCACCTCTAGTGGACAGTGGGCTATTACAGTTCAAGGTAAGTAGGTATAACAGGTCCAATGCAACTCGTTCTCCGATCAATCGTTCCTTCATTTCATATAGACTTACACGATTTTTTCGCCAATCTCTTTCGCCTGAGAT
The DNA here is from genome assembly GCA_014338405.1 of Paragonimus skrjabini miyazakii. Taxonomy (NCBI): domain Eukaryota; kingdom Metazoa; phylum Platyhelminthes; class Trematoda; order Plagiorchiida; family Troglotrematidae; genus Paragonimus; species Paragonimus skrjabini miyazakii. Next base: position 43,743 of record JTDE01002491.1, read on the forward strand.
CTCGGAAGAAGATGTTTTTGATGTACAAAGGTGCAGTTCTTTTTGCAATAGACCTGGGTGATTTGTTTGGATGTGCTGCATTTGACCTTCGTTGTTTCATTCTGTTAGTCATTTTGAAGTTGTCGTTCTCCAACTCATACTTTGAGCTATCTTGAAAATGCATGCTAACTAGTAAAACTATTCTATTTGTCATGGTTACACCACTTTTTATGAATGCCCGTATAGCATTTACTTCATGAGGCATTGCTGTTGGAGACCATCAACAACTTGATCTAACGAAGATACTGTCAAATATTAGTCATATCGTTGACAATAAAGTTGATTTTTGCCATCTCCTAAATTGTGAATTCTGTGATCAAAAATGTGGAGCACTTACAGCCTCATCTTACGCGTGTTGTAAATCCGGAGAGAACTCTGTTCAATGAGAACATTGATACGTGGCTATCCATAACTTGTCTCGATCTTCTATGTTGTTGATAGGACTGTTACAATTTGTTGTATACATGTTTGTTTTAATAATCTTTGTTTGCCTATTATTACTTAATACGACTGCTTCAGGATGAAGCCAGATGGAGGTGATGTTTGACAGCTAGGATTACTTGAAACGGTTTTATTCTAAGAGCTCTCTAGTATTGCAAATGGCAGCCTACGGATACAAATGTCTATCGCACCTCACTGAACCACTAGAAAAATATGTAGTCCATATGCAAAACGCAGGTGAAAAATGCGGGTAGTTACATTGTACACAGTTATCAACGTTTTGCTAAATCATAAAGCTATGAATGTAGTGTTTGACTGTTGCTTGTTTTTGTGATTTTGGGAACAAACACGTCATGTGAAGTTCCTTATATAACTCCTGTTCCATAGCCTGGAAAGTTGCAAATTCACTTACGCTTCTACCTTGTGTATGCCAATATGAAAATCAACAAGTGCCTCAAAATATCTTCCTCTATCATTGAGAACAAAGTCTGATTTCTATTGCTTCAGAGATTCCGTTATTCTTCTCATAGACTTTCTCTTTCTCGAGAAGTTTAAGCGCATGGTTAACAGGCCGGTTTGTGCCTCACTCGTGACTGCCCATAGTTTCTTTGTTGTTCTTCAAACACTGGAGTTCCGACACAGTTGTATCCTCGGACATTCTTTGACGTTAGACCCTCTGGACACGACTTCGTTTCCCAATTGGGGTGCACCCAATAAGTATACTGATCTTATTCGTGCTCCACATACGTTTCCCGGTGGGCCGGCACACACCTTACTTTACAACACCCGTATACGTTCGCTAACGTTGTCCGACAGGGTTGGTCATCCTATTCAGTTTTACCATGTACGACATTCTGTGGGCAGTATTGGGTGGTTATTATTATAATTGTCGGATTTTTCCCAGGTGACGAACATTGCGACTTGAGTTATGCGTACATCACCATTGTAGTATGTATGATGGTTCTCAGATCGTTTTTAACAAGTTGATAATATCAAATCGGCGGTGAAAAAACGTGCTTCTACCTACAAACGTATAAAGCAGTCACTAAAGATTGATAAAAGCCTATGTCTGCTTTCACGGTGTATGAACGTATGTAAAAACCTTGGAGTACGACCGATGTTCTCTTCACCCCCAACCCCATCACTACTGGTACAACATCAGTTTTAACATTTTCCCATCAACTACGAGTTCTGGGACAAGCTCCTGCTTTTCTTTAATTGAAAACTTTGCACGTTCTGTACAAGTGAACTGGTATTGCTAACTTGTTAGAGGTGATTTGAGAATTATCATACATTATAGTGACGAGATAAATGCATTCCAAGTCAGAACGTTTGTCACCTGAGAGGAGTTCGATATCACTGAAACATTCTTTTTGTTAGAAGTAACACATATAAATATATACATAAAGTTGATGGAGAATTGTTCCACTTAATCTGCGAACAAATGCAATCAGGTGGTGCGGAAATCCTCCGCGAGTATGTTAGCTTGCCTCATATGTACACACTGAGTAATGTGTACTCATCCTGTATGGAGTTTTGAATGCTTGGGGTTGCACTGACTTGTAATGGGGGGTATTATAGTTCTTGTTCCAAATTTCTTCTGGGTACCTCTGATTGGATTCTGAAGGTTTTTCGCAGTATGCTCTTTAGTTGAATGTTTGCTTATAATTTATACCAGATGGTACTTCTTTCGTAGTCAGACATTGATAATCCACCTATTGTCTTGGTGGACAACGATAATCAACTTGATGTCTAAAATTAAAAACTTGGTTCACTGTTTTTTTGCATTCTTCAAATACGTCTTTTCCCTGTTGGTATCTTTCCTAAAGGATGATTTACCCGTTATGGAGGTACGTTTCGGTGACACCGGTGGTATCAACGACGACAAGTTTTCACGGTACAATGTGGGTCCACTGCGCTGCTTCGGTGATACGTTGTTCGATAACACGGTCACATTCCGGAAGGCAGACGCCAATTTAGAGCTGCCGCCACTCTATTCCGAATTCGCATTTGACATGTCTTTCATGTTCCGCACTACAATAACGGATGCAGTGATTATGCAGAACAATGGCCGTGCTTCCAGTCAATTTTTCGAGGTTCGCATTCGAAGTAAGCTTGTGTTGACGGTTGACGGGTTTTGTTGCTGAGTGTCTAAGGTGTTTAATTAATTCACGTTTGTCTTGGTTAGCACTTTGTGTCAGTTTTCATGTTGTGGCCATCGGTTGTGTTAGTTCATTTTGATATTGTAAACTGGCTTCGATTTTTTACTCATACTAGGAGGTATTCCCTCCAAAACAATATTACGTTACCCAGCATAACGTGATCGTACACTCCATGTTCGATGCTCTCAGTTTCTACGTCTTTTTCACAAATGCCCTAAGTTGAATTCGTTCGCAGGCCAATTGGACACAGCTGCCAGCTGTAAACACATTTATGAAGCACAGCTGATCCTCCTTGAAGCATATCAGTGTTAACAGTCTATGTTCAACTCAAATTACAAAACCAACGGAATGTAGAAATTTGAAGTAATGCAACATTCAATTAGTAAGTAGTTGAAGACGGATGGAAAAAGTCGGAGGTCTACCGAATTTCTTGAAAGCGGTTGTTCAAAACGTTTTGCAGTGAGAACGACGGTCATCTGTCAGTCTGTTAAAAGTTGTGTTCAAGTTTCAGCTACGCTGAGTAGACTTGAGACGCGAAAGCCATGCATGCTCACATGTGTAGAAATGGTATCCAATATCGGATACGTTTTTACAACATTTTGATAAAGATCACTGGATGAAATGAATATTAATTTATTAGGCCTCGCATAAATCGACAATTACTCTTAGGCACCTATGTCGGCACTATTTCGGCGATTCCAACTGCCGAACTGATATCAGGTGTGTTTCTTGTCCTCTTTCCTGTATCGCACTACTGATTTGTAAAGGGACTTATGATGACCAACCAACTTGGTAGGTTTATATGCAATATTTACAAAAGTGCAGCAAAGACTTATCTTTCCCAAATTGTAACCATCAATCTCTTTTCAGTTATGGCCAGCGTCATCAATGCTATACACTACCAGTTATGAGTACAGATTAAGGGTTACTCAAAATGCAACCAAGGAAAAAAAACGCGAATGGATGTGAATTATGTACCAGTGAAGTATTTATATACTGACCATACACTACTGATATTGTTTCTGACAACACCTGCGTTCGAAGATTTTAGAGAATTACTGTAGACTTGATTTAAGGTGCGCTTAACCCTTCTAGAAGCGACGTTGAATGTAAACTTCTATTTTACTCATTCCACAATAATTACGAAGCTTTTTCCAGTAGACGACACTGGATTAGCTTCATGCCGTCAAGCCTCTTTGACAGCCATAAACATTATTGAAGATAGTGTTTAGATTGGAATGAACTGTAAGCACTAAACCCTTACACTTTGAGTAACGTCAAGGTTTTACTAACTTTTTTCGCGTTCGGTACAACTTTTGGGGAGCTTGAGAGAGTATGTGAGGCAAGTGTTTCTAAGTTCTTCTCGACAAGAACTATCTGAAGTGGGTATCCGTCGAGGTGAAATGTAGTATCCAGAGAGTTGTCAATATGCATTACTTTACGATTACCAGCATTGACGTCCAGCCGGTTTACTTGGAGCCAGTTGAATAGAATGTTGAAGTCATTCTGTTGAATGATAGAATCGTTGTCGGTGCTCACGGCACGCCAAATGTTGACGTAATCAGCGAACAGTAATAACGGGGAGGTAACTAACAGAGGAAGCTCATTGACAAATACCAAAAATAAAAGCGGGCCACGAAGTGAATCCTAGGATAGCCCGCTGAAGTTATGCCTGTATGTAGATAATTTCCCCGTTTACGCCCACCTTATACAGATGATTGACAAGATATGATTCAAGCCACTGATAAAAGTTGCCTTGTACCCCGTAATGGGAAAAATTGCCGGTTAAAACAGCACGGTCCAGGTTGTCAAGTATCTTGTCAACGCAAGTGTCTTGCGTTGATCAACAGCTTTGGCCCACTGATCTATGGGTGTCATCAGATTTGTGGTACAGGATGGACCCCTGCGGAAGCCATGTCGTACATTGGAGAAGTCACGAGAGATTAGTTACTTATAAAACGAGTCGTATACAAGAGCCTGTAGGATTTTTGAGATGCTCGGTAGAAGGAAGACAGGAATTTAATCACTGGGATGAGTACTCTTACCTCCTATGAAAACGCGCGTTTCTAGATGCTACGTAATGTTTCCTCGATGAAAGATTGCGTAACCAGTAAGCCAGGTGGGTCGGTAAGCTGTTCAACCGCTTCACGCATTGCCTAAGGAGATATACCGTCGGTGCCAGAAGAGCTGTTTCTAAGACACCTTCGTTTAACCAACACCACCGTTGAGTAAGTATGCACATTTTAAGCTACCCCACTGCTTCAGTTGTTCGTTTCTCAACTACGATGACTTATGTATTCTCCAGTGTCATTATACGCCAATGTCAAAAACATTTGTCGCAGAGTCGGTAACCTAACTGAGAAGGAAAAGCTTTAAAGTAGACTTTACAGGTTATCACGTTAATGCAAAACCTATCGACTTCCATTTAACTCTCCCGTACATAAAGTGATGCTCACATTTGTCACCCATCCCGAACTGTGCACATTTTAGCGGCTGAACACCTAGGCTTTGCCGTATGCAAGTGAGACCGAAAGACGATCGTTTCAGTAGATCTCAACCTGTCTCTGGGCAATACCTCGTTAGCGAAGAATGCTAACATGATTTCTCGAGTGTTAACCCGGTTATTTGGTGCTCATCGAATGGACAGCTTTCTCATGATGTTCACTAGCACGTCCTCACTTGGCGTTACATTGTCAGATTCTGTTGTCGTTTCTCATTCATTGTAATCTTCCGTTTGAAAAAATGCTGCCCAATACTAAAACACTTTTCAATCCTTCTATAATAATATATCCAAAATGATCTTGTTTTAATTCGCCGAACATGAGGTCAGCTTTCTACTTCCTCTGGCACACGTTTCTCAGCTTAACCTGAATTACTGTGACCGAAGAAACTTGCTGAAGTTACAGAACCATTTGGGTGTTATGAAAATGTAAACAGTACTATTTCAGTGATATATTGTATGTAATATGGAATACGCTGCCTAAATTTATCATGGCGACATTCTCCGTATCTGTGTTTTTAAACGAGGACTGGCTGCATTCATAACACTGTTTTGAATCTCCAGTCAGTGTAGCCAACTGAACGAATTTGAAGTGGGTTTTTGTTTCTAATATAGCGCCAATAATTCATTCCACGTTTAACTATATTTTTCCTGTGTTTGATCGTCCGCATCCGAATGATATTTCCCGTCGTGTATCATAATTTTGCCCTAATCTCTGTCTCTTATTCCTACAATCCTTACCGTGTCTTAAACGAAATCTTTGTGCGTTTTGTTCATTTACCATGTTCTCTTTTAATGCTGTCAGGTTTACATAATTATTATTTACTTTCTCAAACTTGTGAGATTTACGTTGTTTCAAACATACTGACTAATATGCATACTACTGAAAGCTGCTTAGATATTCAAGAATTTTATGCTCTCCGCTGTGAACCCCCTTACATCCATTGTTCCATTTGCTCAATTTGAAGTCAACGGTTTAGGCTATTGTTTACTATCTTGTAGATGGAAATTCCGTTCGCGTTGCATTCAACGTTGGGAATGGCATTCAGTTAGTTGAAGTATCTACCGCTCATTGGTTGAATGACAACACGTGGCATGTTGTTCGATTTGAGCGTAATCGGAAAGAGACTCGTCTGATTGTGGACACACAAAATCCGACAACAATCACGGAAGCGATTGAGCGCTCATTCCGAGGTTTCGATTTTGATCAACCTCTCTCTGTGGGAACTACACAAGTGAGTGCTTAATTAGTTCTGTTTACATTAATTGGAAGCGCATTGGAAATAAATTAGTCAACATTCTAGATTGTTTGAAACACTGAATTCCCTTTAATCACTTCATTGAAGCAGAAAGAAGACATATATTGCGATATGTTAACATTTCACTCACTCTCATCAGTCGCAAACGTAAAACAGGCAAGTTATATACATCATACAGATAAGGGCAGACAGGGATTAGACTAGCATACAAGCACACCAAGTATTATGTAATCACGACCATGGCAACCCGATGGGTTGCCTCAACCACTTTTGTGCATATAACGTCGGCTGGTAAGTTCGGATGACCATCGCTTCACAGAAAGCTAATAGCTTCGGGTTTCGATTGCGCAACAGGATTTTGAATGAATTTAATGGGTCAATTTATTGACCTGTTATCATGACGTGTTTGGCAATCGATGACATTGGGTTTCGAGCCGCCAGTGCAACAAGTTGAGGCTGGTGCGTCATCTGATGTTTCAACCATTTCGGAATGTGTTCGGCGACTCGCTGAGATAGTTGTCGATCTGTTCTGCCTATGTAAACGTCACTGCAACTGCAAGTGAACTGGTAAACAACATGGGAGGCAGAAGAGTTTGGCAAGTTACATTCGCGATTTCGGAGAACTGCTTTTCTTGTGGTTTGAAATAAGCGCAATTACGCAGCCGCATGCGTTCGAGCCAGAGCAGATTTTAATTTGTGCTTTATGTCGTTGGCTAAGTGGTCACCTTTGAATGACAAGAATAAGTAAACATCCTTCTTTTCAGCTGTCAGTATGGGCTCAGTGCTTTTCTTCACCGTATTATGTGCCCCGATGAATTTGTGGGGGTATCCATTTGCTTGTAACGTTTGTCTCAACAACTCCTGTTCCATCTGCAATGTATCAGGGGGCAAATACGCCTGGCTCTATGAAACAGTGTTTTAACGAAACCCCGTTTGTATGCAAAAGAAGTAAACCTGGAAAACTAGAGATATTGTCCACCCCATGTCGCTTTGCGGTGAACTGTGCGCTGTAACGTGCCATCCGCACGTCTAGTAGTGAGTACATCCAAAAAAGCTAAGCTATTGTTCGATTCTGCTTCGTGAGATAAAGATAGATTGGGGTGGATATTATTAAGGAAGTTCAAAAACAAATCAAAATGAGTAACATCAGTAAAAATCAAAATATCATCAACGTATCCTTTGTACAATAACGATTCAGCTATGTTATCCGGGACTTGTCGCTCAATCATTCCTAAGATGTCCGCTAGTGTTGGGCCTAACGGACTACCCATAGCCACACCGTCTATCTATTTGTAAGCAAGTCCCTCAAAATTGAAACGAATGTTTTCTGTACATAACAAAATAAGATCTTTGAGGTATTCAAGTAGAACACCTATATCACAGTTCTGACTGGAGATGAAGTCACATAAAAAAATCAACATTTGTAAAAAGAGAATCAACATCCATAGAATACATTATTTGGGTACTCACCGAAATATTTTCTAGGATTTCAGTTGATTCGAAAGAGTCCTTTAAACAATGTGGGGATAAAACTTTACTAATGGAATCCAAAATGTCCACTAGCCAACGAGCAACTTTATGGTAAGCAGAATTTTTCATGCACAAGATCGGGCGTGGAGGTGTACCATCCTTGTGTACTTTGGGAGCACCTCTCAATCGGGGTGTTTCCGTGCCCACTTGTTTCAGTTGTTTATACTGAGCTTCAGATATGTGTCCATGTAACAACAGTATCTGAAGTTGTCTTGCAACTTGCTTTTCCTACAATATGTTGTTTTCTACTGTCTGGTCCACATTGAACTTTCTCTGATCTTTCAAAATAGTGTTCTTTTTTTTTAAATACTCGTCCTTGGTCATGACGACTACACCAGAGCCTTTATCCGGTTCAAGGAATACCAGATGTATGTCTCCTAGTTCCTTCGTGGCCCGATAGTGTTCCTGCTTTAGATAGCAATGTTGACAAATGGGCGCCGACAAAAACTGGTTGGAGATGTCCACCAATTTTTTGCCGAATTTACTGGAAATCATTGTCAACGGTTGTTTATCTCGTCGCCTAAGAAATGTTGCTCGCGTTCGTCGATTAGCAACCCTTTCTTATTTCGCCTTTTTAGTTCCGAAGGGTACGTTGTAAGTTACCGACCTTAATTGTTCATGCCTAAGTTTTGGCATCCAGGCAGTAATCGGTTTATGTGGGTCGTATCATACATTGAACTGAGCACTCGGATCATCGTTCTAATGAGTAGTTGGGGGTTGGGTTATCAAGATTGAAAAACGCGGAGACTTGATCGTAAATCTCGCTTTCAACTAGACTCTACCTGGTTCTCTTTCAATAATAAACACCCGTTCGCAGTATCGCTCTTACTCGGGCCGATCAGTAGTGCAAATGTTTGCACCGATGGGTAGACTAATTCCAGCCACATTTTCATGAGCTCTCTTCAACTACTCCGCCAATACACATTGATGATGTATGTTCCGAGCCGTCATCATTTCAACTTGTCTTCATCAATCGCCACTGCACTGTTTGAAATGTATCTGGCGCTAGCAGATGGAGGAACCATTCAAACCGTCTCTATCTGTCACATTTTAATCGGGTCATTCCGTTGTATAGGAAAGCTTTTAATTGCATCTGCCCCCTTCTATGCGCACACGAATTGCCAGTGTTTTTTCACTAATACTGAATCGCTGAGCTCTGGCAGTTCTTGACATCTTGGTATCTTAAATGGGTTGACCTGTTTGATCCAGTGGTCGATTGCTGGGATGTTTATGGTCAACTGAAGTTTGGATGTTTATGATTTCTCCTGTTTACTCTCCGTTTTTCGACGTTATCCTCAATAGCCATTTAAAGACGTTGATACAAGTACCGATTTTTTTTTGCCTATTTAGTAACAGCATAATTATGATAGAAATGGTATGTCACGTGAAAGTCAGAGTGATTAGGGAATTGATTACCACTGCGACTGAGAACCAAGCCTATAGTATCCAACGGAATGTTCACTTGAGTAGTTGAAGGAGTGTGTATCCACGTCACCATCAATTTGTGACTGAGCCGTCTCCTAACCTTATCCGTATATTACATCCGCTTTTCTGTGGTGCATTTTGTCAACTTATGTGCTTTTTTGCCCTGAATGTCCACGATTTTTTCTAAATACTGACTGTCGAGTAGTGTCTTCTTTGTGCATCCGATTTGTTGTACAAGTGCTTTCGCTGGTGTGAAATAGACATTGTGTAGAACTTGATTGTAAATTTTCTCCAGTCCAAAGCGATTTCCGATCAACCGTTCGTCGTAAGGTTGAACTTTGACATGTCGGGATAAAGATGTTCAAGGAAGGTTTTCTTCGTATGCGCTGAGATTTATGACAACTGGACTTCGAATCACTGCAAAATCAGGTAGATAAGCCTTTGGTAAAATTCAAAGCTTCGCCTACGTAATATTTGTGGAAAGAAACATGGCACTGTTTCATGAAAAGTTAATCGTAATACTCCCAAAAGTAAGGCAACCTTTTCCCGTCACAGATTTGAACAGAGAAGTCAGAAACAGTTTTTTGCACAGTGTATCTCTCGAGCACATTTCGCTGCATCTTCTCAGGTACATACTGCAGTCTGTGGGTTTATATAGCAAAGTTCAATGGGCATTGTGAAGCTAAACAACAAAATCAACAACCACACAAACACACTCACACTCACACACATCCATGCTCATCAGTTACCAGGGCAATTTGGTACTGACGAACAAGTCTTTCTGTACACAGAGGGGTGGCTTCCATTTGCTAATTGCTACCGCCTCCACCAAATTGCCCTGGTAATTGATGTGTATGGATGTGTGTGAGTATGCGTGTGTTTGTGCGGTTGTTGATTTTGTTGTTCGGCTCCACAATGCCCGTTGAACTTTGCTATATAAACCCACAGACTGAAGTATGTACCGGAGGAGTAGCAGCGAAATGTGCTCGAGAGATACATTGTGCAAACAACTGTTTCTAACTACCAAAAATGTCAATATCAATGGACTATCCACCAGTAAACGTCATTTCGTTTATAGTTTGCCGCTTCGAATTGTGCTTGGACTGCTTTCTTTGTGTGCTAATCCTTGAGCTGATTCACTGGAATACATAGGTTTAAATTCTGACTGTAAGTAGAATCACGCAGAAAATGAACAACTTTACTCTGTGATAAATTGGTAAATAAATATGTATTATCTCCTTAGTATATCTCTTCCGAGTAGGATGTAATGCTCTCAAGAATTTTCGTAAGCATGAAAGAACACCAAGCACAAATAGGTTTCAGGAAGTCTAGCAACCGACGCACGACTTTGTAGTGTACTCAATAATTCTTAGATAATATCTGTCACAACGTTAAACGTATCTCTTGAACTTTTGAAGAAACACTCCTTTGTCTGTTGCCTGTGTGCCGGATGGTTTTCGATCAGCTAACATCTCTGTTGACCTCTCCTGTCACAGTTGATTTAAACCACAGGACCCTAATTATGGAGAAACGACTGCAATCCACGGATTTTAATTAACTGGAGGCCTTCTTCGTTTTTCAACATTGTGACTGTGCACAGACTTCGATTGTAAAATGTTGCGAGGTGGTTTACCGTCTCTGCCACTTACATAAATCTACAGGGAAATGTCTCTCTTCAGAAAAGGCATAGGTTGGTGATGGTGGTCAATGTTTCATTTTATTTGCCCGCGACTGTTAGTATATAAACTGCATAAACAGGCCGTCAGCCGTCATATTTATCCATTACACCTTAAAACAACGCGATCACGTCAGTTCTGAGGAAGCAATTTAAAATTACAGGTTACGAAGCGCATACGGAAACATATATCGAATAGTGTAAAATCAATTGAGGGTGTTTGCATTGTTCAAACTTGTCGAGATTTGTGAGTTTCCCACCAGATGGAATGCCATCATCAACATTTAAATGTCGCAGACAGTCTTCTGTAAATTTTTCCAGAAGAAAGACCACCATCTGCTAGTAGAACTGCTGCAACTGATATCGAATACTGGAAAACATAAGGTCTGATTGATCAACAAAATCACCTCATTTCCAGCTGCTTAAGACATGCAAATTTATCATATGTACATGTCATTTCAATTAGTCGTGACCTTAACTTGTCATCAGTTCATTTTAGATTCACGCATGGCCATTGCGCCCATTCTAGCGCAGCAGCGACATTAATTGGTAATTTTGACATGTTCTTGCATCATATGCCTTGAAACATTAGTGACCATGCTAAACAATGACTTATATTGGTTGCCACTTGACCTGGTGTCTAATATCTACAGCATTAGTTTCCAAACCGCAGTTGGTAAAATATTTTGTCAACTGCGTGAAATGAATAAAAAAAATACACGAAAACAAATTTTACAGCAACCCGTTCTTTCACCTACAACCTGTCAAAACCAAAATAGATCGGTTTTGCAACGTTTCGACTCTTTGGGAGACTCTTCATCAAGTGAGTTAAATGAGAAAAATTGTACAAGCTCCGTGGGAGATGGCCAGTGAATTGCACACATCGATGTCTTTAATATGCTATATGGAAAAGATTACCAATAAGGTGAATGAGTTTATGGGTCATTTGAAGTTACAACGTGAAGATCTAAGGTGAAAATAAGGCTGGACAATCAATATGTGCGCGTCAGTACACGTATGATATATTCGGGATATAATAGGTAACGGGAAAGGACAAAGTTTTCCGCATGGTATTACTGTGATCCACCCAAAAGATCACACTAGACTAGCGACACTTCCAAACCAGCAGGTCATTTCACCGCCTACGGTATACTTGCGATCAACAAAGCTTCTACCAGTAATCGTTAACTGTGGTTACGGCAACCAGTTTTTAATACACTCGGGTGGTCAAAGTCAACTTTATGTGAGTTGAGAATGATGTGTCCTTCAGTAGTTGAATCACGTTTTAATTCCCGGGATTGGTGAGGATTGTCGGGAAGCTAATAGGGCTTGCTTGTTCTTCATTTTGTGTTTTTAGCAGACGGGTGGTCTGCCCGTTATAAGAGGCGTGACAACGTTTGCGCCTAACTAATTGCGAAAACTGTACCTCTTCTGCTTTTGCTCCATTGTGGCTTACCCATAAAACTGCGTCATAGTGAACATTGAAACAATGTTTTCTCTCAAATTCTTTGTGCTTACGGTTTGGAAGTGGTAAATCTTGCAATGTTAAGTATGACTTGCAAATTTATTCATGGCTGGACCAGAATCGATCTGTCATGGAGCAACTACTACATCCTGGTTATAGCTCATATCATTCTAGTTGGGGTACACAAAATAAATCAGTTCCCATCTTTGTATACTGTGTATGTGCGAAGTAAGATTGTTCTGCCTCTTTGACATTCTAAGCGAAAGCGGGAAACAAGCTTGATCCTCAGTACGAGTAGGTCATCATTCCCGTTCTCAGTGTCTTGAAGCTACTCAATGATTGTTAGTTGACCAGTTGCCCGTTGTCATTGTTTGGTATTAGCCGATCTCAGGTCACTCTGTCGCGGTAAGATCATACTGTCATCCCAGCTCATGCGTTCAGTCAACCTTGGCGCACGTCACATGCATGGTCAATGAATCATCTCATAGGTGCATGATAGTACATGATACTACTGCTACATCTGACTGAACTGTTCTGTGTGTTCGTTTGTCTGAGATGTGGTCGGGGGATGAATTAATGATTTCTGCTAGTTGACTTTCGGTACCAAATGCAATTCGCCCACTGCTTTACACTAGTAAACGTTTGATAACTAGATATTTTGACATTGACTCAGACACTTAGATGGGCCATTAACGTGTTGCAAGTAAAAGTACCCGGTCTATAAACGGATAGAATTAAACAAACTAGTTTACTTCATCACAGTGTATTACATTTTAGGCTGTGCTACAAGATTTGAATTTCGCAATGTCTATTATTATTATTATTTGCTATTTTATTAAAAGTTTTGTTAACATTCCGAAGTACCTTTGACTTTAGACAAAAAGCGGTTATAAACCTCCCATCTACGATTTCACGCTAACGTCAAAATTTCCATAACTGAGTGTTTACATAACGAACTGATGTCAAGTTTTTTTAGTTTACTTAGTGTACATGCCCTCATGCTTACACACTACTTTTTTGTTTAACGACTTTTTTGTAAAGTCCTTCACCGATGGATTCGTCGGTTGTCTATCGAATCTGTTAATCAATGGCGTCGTTCAGGACATGCGTGGACTGGTCGAACGTGGTGTGTTCACTTACGGTTTGAGTGCTGGATGTGTACCAAAATGCGAAGTTAATCAATGTCTCAATCGTGGTGAATGCGTCGAACATTATTCGCACTATACTTGCGAATGTGGACTGACCTCATATCGAGGTTTTATTTGCGGCAGAGGTGAGCTCAGTATGATGTTCAGTCGGTCACCGATAGCAGTTGTCGTATTTCCGATGTACATTTTCCAAAAAACCTCGATGAACTCATAAGCTTGGTGCTTTTTGTCTCATCAATATTGCATATTTCGTCAGAGCCCTTTTCTAACACGATCTAATTCTCATACTTTATTACTCTACTTACCTGACTTTTGTGCTTGTTTTTTGATCTGTGGTCCCAGTCGACTTCAGATCATACAGTGTGCACCACAATTTTGTCCGATACTTAACACCGGATTGCTTTCGTGAGTATGCTAAAGTTTAGACAAATAGTTGGCAAGTTCGTTATGTTTCAAAGACAGATGTTTTTGGAATTTTATGTATCAATTAAGTTGTGTGCAGTTTCCCTTTATAGCGTAGATTTGCTTGTTCGTGTCCTCTCATGTTAATCATACCTGACACGTTTTTTGGCTACCCCAGTTAACCACGTAAAAGTCAGCATCAGGTGCACCAGTTCACGTTAGTATGGTTTACTAACTAGACTGGAAGTAAGAGTGAAGACACTGGATCGAATAGCTACTTATGTCATGGGTGTTATTGTTGAATTAAATTGTGTAAGCTTGATCAGTTCGTGATCGAAGTTATTGTACTCGGACAATAGACGGTTAGGTTTTTGGACTACAGTTGCACATTCATCAGTTATGCGTGGATGGGTACTCCCCTATTCAAAGTTATTGCAAGATGATTACGTCTTTTCATTCACTGGACGTTGTCCTTGAGGTCACTAATATGTGCGCTATGATTACACTGAAATTGCTCGTAAGTTTTAATTTCAAGTTGAACTCTCGAAACTATAGAACCAGAAGCTTAAATACCAAACGTGGGTGATTGCAAACCCAGAGAACGTAAATCATGTTTATATTAGGTAACTTTAAGTATCGTTATGCAGTTTTCTCCACTGATCGTGAAATTGGTATACAATAAAAACAAGCGAAATACAACTATCGTGTATTTTTGATTTTACTATTGAAAGTTCCATAGGATGATGAGTGTCCTGGTTCTTGTGTGTATCACTTTCTAATACTTCATGTATGCTTGCTCTTTAGTTTATTTTCATGGGCCCGTTTGTACTGTTGAGCTTGGGAGGGTAGATTGGTGTAAATGTACGTTGCTTCGTTGTATTTTTCAACCATCTATTTTCTCATTGCCTGATCTCACCAGATAGTTATGACCCAAATGAGGTAGAATTATGAAACATGTCCACTGTGTTAATGACTTTCATCTAGAGTTAATATTTAACAGAATGCTACGAGAGACGCTGAAGTCAGCCTTATGTTTTCAGTTTATATACGCAGCTCCCTTTTACTTCAGTTCACTAATGCTAATAAAAGACACATTGTATTTAGCATACCTTTATTGTTTCACTGATTGTGCACGTCAAAACATGCAGATTTTAAATGATTTATCAACAGTGACAATCACAGTGAATCATGTTTCATCATCATCATCATCATAGACAGCAATACATCAGCGGTTCACACTGATGCTTAACTGCCACACAACCACGAAGCAAACCCTGTATAGGAAGAGAGAAGAAGAAAAAGGGAAGGGAACCTAACCACTAAAAAATAGTTACATCTATATCCAAACTTACAACATCAAGGTGCCTACACCTTGCAAACCAGCAACCGAGCTGTAAGTGAAAGTAAGGCGTCATCAGTAAGACAGCTTCCGTACGGCTTTCACTGTCCCGCATCATTAAGTACACTCACTTCACAGACAACTCGGCCAAACAACGACAACATTCACGCCACTGAGCTCGGTTAGCCGCCATCTCACCTAACGTCTCAAGCCACCGACTCTCTGAGTCGCGAGAGCTCCAGCCCGGTAGACGAACCCGATCTACAGTAGTCAACCCGTTCGTGAACGACTTCATTTGTGTACGCCATGTCATCACCTGTCCACCTCGCACCTTATGCCAATCGACCGCAGCGTCGGAAAACAGTGCTCGGTGTGGCAAACGACTATCTGGCATCCTTTCATTCGCGACATGACATGCAGTAACTGAGTGATTACGTCCCTCTTTTTTTACACATCTTATCATCATAGACAGCAATACATCAGTGGTTAACACTGGTGGTTAACTGTCACACACCCACGAAGAATAAAAAGCAAACCCTGTATAGGAAGAGAGAAGAAAAAATAAGGAGGGGACCTAACCACTAAAAAATGTTTTTCTCAATATATTGGATAATGTGCAGCCAAGAATATCATCGACTAGCTGAGTTCACGATTAGAACGTACACATACACGACAAAGCTGTATGGCGTAATATCTGCTACTGAGGACGTGGTTTCACTTTGATTTAGCCTATCTCTCTTTTTTATGTGAACCATTCTGAACTGAAACATATTGCAAAATCCAGAGGCGGTTGCTATTGACAAGTGTAGTCTTGTCAGCTGCTAGTGTTGAAGTTCATGATGTTTGATTGTGTTTAGGACACTGTCTTCTATAAGGCAAACAGTTGTTTGAATTGTCTGTTTTTTGTTGTTGAACCTATGACCATTTTCCCTGCGATGTTGTGAGGCCAGTTTTTATGTACTCAGACACACCCATGTGGATTACAACAGAGGAAGTTTGGAGTTTAGAGACTAACTGTTGAATAATGTTGTTGTCACCTGAGTGAACGATTAGTTTTAAACGCCTGAAAAACGCGATAGCGAACTCTCGTTTCAGTTAGTCTTACTGCATCTCTAGACGTGTAAAGGATGAACTAACAAGTGAATTCATTTTGTACGCTGCAACTAAAACAACCGTTTGCGATTGTCGGGGCAGATCGAGTTGCCATGCGCAGGCATTCGATCAGTCACAAGTTTTAGGAACACAACCAGTTGTGAGCGCTCGTCGATAGACTAATGCACACAATGATGAGTGCCAGCTGGGCATGGTTGAGCACGTCTTCAATCTGGTTACTTGGAGGCTCGATGATGGTATTTCACGCGGTCGGGAATTCTGATACTGGTTTGTTCGACGAATGTTCTACTTCGAACGGCCATTATAAACAGGTGTTATTTCGGGCATCTTTTTAGTTGTGAATTTACAGTCAGGCAAACAAAAACAAGAAAAAATGTAATCATGTCAAGGACTAATGTTATTGTTAACTGTAGTGATGATTAATATTCAAATTGATTGCTAAGTGTTTTACGTTTTTTCTTGTATTCAGAGGTCGGTGGTACTTTTAACAATGGCCCGATGATGAAAATTCTGTTGGACCGTACACAAGACAGATTGGGGACTGTGGAAGAATATATTCAAGTTGGATTTAAAACCAAATCAAAACGAGGTATCCTCATGGAGATGCGTGGTTCCGGTGATACCAACTACATTATCGTCAAGGTCAATAACAATGGTGGAATCACCATTGAGTTTGACGTTG
Source organism: Paragonimus skrjabini miyazakii (assembly GCA_014338405.1). Taxonomy (NCBI): domain Eukaryota; kingdom Metazoa; phylum Platyhelminthes; class Trematoda; order Plagiorchiida; family Troglotrematidae; genus Paragonimus; species Paragonimus skrjabini miyazakii. The sequence goes on from JTDE01002491.1 coordinate 60,923, forward strand.
GATTTAAACGTTTTGAAGTCACTACAAACTATGATATTGATCTTTGTAATGATCAGCATCATATGGTACACGCATGGAGGACAGACATGGGCACGAAGTGGCATTTGAAAGTGAGTTCTAAATATGCTGTGTTATAATGAAACGTCCAATTAAGTTTTGGGTACCTACAAGGGATGGCGCCAAGAATATGAGTAATCTATCGACCAGCTTGGGAGATTGTGCACGTTTGCTTGTTAGCACGTGAACATCCGCTCGGCAGGTTAAAATAGGCATGATGCCTTAGTCTGGTATTTGTGTTTCACCCAGTCATTGCGTGGCATACACATGAATTACAAAGGGTCGCTGCGCAAATGTGTTGTATCATCCACTGGAGTGTTCGTCAAGAACTTAACTCATTGTGATTCAGGCGAAAAAATTCCGTCCGAACGGCTTGATTACGATGCATTCCAGCGTGCTGTACACACGACAGACGTGATTTAGTCACACAGGCTACCATGCAGTAAAATGTAGACCATTGAGGCATCGCGATCGATCGCAGTCCTTGCGGCATCTCAATGCCCGATAAATCAAAGACAAATTCTTTCAATAATGACCTCATATTTGTTTTATCCGAAGAGTCATGGCGAACAGAGCAGTATGAGTCTCTCATGGGATGGACGTTCGTGAGCATGTATGTTTAAAATCACTTGACCCGGTCGGTGGGTGGTTTACGACAGTATCCTGTGTTGTGTACTTGAAAACGGATTAATATATGAACAGCATACATCGCATACGTTTGGAAATTGTCGATCTGCTTTGGTTAATTTGATGTCTTTTTTGATGATAAACATCTGACTGTAATAAGGATACACAATGAAATATTTTTCCAAAATCTCCTGAGGATGATTTGTTGGCACACTAGTTGCTTGGGCTAGGTTTGCACCAGCAGTAAGAAACGCGTTTCACACTCCATGTCGGCAATTCTACCATCTGAACTACAAAGTCGCATATGGAACTAAATCTATCGTCTTTCGACTCAACCATCCACCCATCCCTGTTGTTTGATCACCAATCTATATAGTTGCCTGAAACGTAACTACCTGGAGTGTTCCCATTCTATTCTTTTGAATTACCGGATATCCTAAATTAAACTCTTCAAGAGTGATGGCGCTTTGAATGGTCACACATTCTAAGAATACCCATTCATCGAATTGCGTACTCATTGTGATGATCGTCTGAAGTTGCTGTCTTTCTGAGTTTAAAGGAAAATTGTAAAACCAGTATGCTTCACAACGTGTAATTTTTTCATTCACTCGTAACCACACTTCGAAAAAGCTGACCGAATAAGAGAAGTTGTAAAATCTTTGGAACATCGCATGCACAGTTCGATGTAGTATTGTACAGCCGAATTGACTGTGTACATTTTTGGTTGAATTTTCAGTTACTAAATAAACGAAAGTTTTCAGCTTTCTTCCCGGTAAACTAAAGTCAGTCTCAAATCTTAATGTCTACTCCATACAATCAACTGGTTTGATTGAAAATAAATGTAACTATATGCACCACTAGACAAAACAGTTGACATCTGCTTGTTGACGGAGAATTGACGAGGAAGTGCATTATTCACGAACACCCATTTCTTGCTATAAAACAATTAACTAATCTCCAATAATTCCAAGTCACTTTTTGCTCATAGTTGTGGTCTGTACGTTCATCACAGCTGTACCTCATTGAAATTCATATTCCGATTACTTCACACGGTTAAACTAGACGGACCAACCTCCAAAATCAACAGTGATCTGATTTTCATGCAGTGCTGCACCTCTGCTGGAGATTACTTCACGGTCCCACAACGTCAATAATCATTGCAGCGTTTTTTTTTCGTCAGCTGTCGTATACTCAAAAGCCCTAACGTTAGATATATAATTGTCTATTCTGAGAGATTACTATCGAATGTTTGAGCAAACCAAATTAAGTAGTCAATTCTGTGGGGCGATTTATACGCCTGCACAAGTTGGCATCATTGAATCACGTAATGCGGCCTCTGCTACCAGCTGTCAGCTCATGTTCCCCCTCTAGATTCATACCACTTCAGTCACGTCACAGTTGTTCTGGATGTATTCAACTCTCACTCCAAACTACTTACTACCCCGCTTTCCACTTTCGAACATGTCAACTAGATTCATGACATTTTTGGGTCAGCATATTGAACTCGATGGAATTCACTTTCGGTCGGTTGAACTAAGCACCAGATTAGTGAGGAATATTCGGTAATTAAGCAATTTTTGAAGGAAACCAAAAGTGACAACATCGTCTTTATCAACATCCTTTTCGTCATCATGAACTACAACAGATGAATAAACATATTGTCAGCGTGACCTCTACTTGGAGAACCTATATGTTGCCGACTGTACAGGGACATGTCGTTCATACACTCATCTGTGCGTTCGTGTTCTTTGGCTGACGGGCTTTGTTTTAATAGCGATGGGGTTAGCCACTTGTTTGCCTCTTTAGATTTCTACATCCAGAGTGATTTGAACACAAAAGTTTGTTGTTTGTTGTTGTGGGGACGAAGGATGAATAGTCGAACAGCGCTAGGTCATTAAGTTGCATCGGGTCTCAGTAGTCTGCCTTATCTGTGTTGTTAATTTACCCGATCATCAAGTTATCGTCGATTTATCTAGCTTACAACGCGAATCGGATTAAGTTAGTACGACTTGCTTTACAGTTATATAGCACGAACTATTCCAGGTGCACCGTGGCCGTTAACATGTGCGTTCATCTATCCTGGTCTTTGAACAAACAGTTGAAGGATTTACACAGACTTTTTGAAATCCTGGATGAGTTCTGGGTTTCTTGAGGGACCTTCTACAACTGCATAAATGTGCCGTCACCAAGAGTGGTGGTCACATACCTGCCTGGCAAGAATGATAATTAGGTACATCGTACCGGAAACACTTATCCTCCTAAGGTAGCTTTATTTTTTAAATAGCCACTGTTCCACAGTCTCAAGAGTGGTTACCTGTGAACGTTTCAAGTATGTCTAGAGTTTTTTGTCTGTTTGGAAAAGTCTGTTCTGTCCCTGCCAAGTACAAACCTTCTTGTCTCGTAATTTTTCTATTTTCTGGTTTAATCCTGTGACGTTCTGCAATTATTATGCGTCATGTTGAGCGCAGTGGTAGTACGAATTCAATTTCTGCCCAGGTGAAAACTGTTGGTTTACTGTGATCCATTTTCATCAAACCTGGTGTGCACACGTGCCAAACGATTAGCATGTGAGCAAGCAGACTTTATGAGCTTCATGTTGCGTTCAATTTGATTGTTGCTAGACCATCAACTAACCGCACCCTTGTTCACTAACCAGTTCTAGCCTGCTTCGGATGAGTCAACCAATACACCGGTCTGGTTAGTGCGGCTTAGTGAAGGAAACCAATTGTCAGATCACGCTGTCTAAGTCTGAACTAAGTTGTCTACATCTAGTCTAATACATAAATAGAAATCAGCAGACATGTTACAACACGTTGCCCGAATCGCATCCATTCATGATCTGTATGATGCCATTATCGCCAGCTTAGTTGTACATAGTACATCTTCAGTATGCATTGAACAGGACTGAGAAAGAATGCAGATTTCTACTACTGTGGTAAACTTTTCTTCATATCCTCTATGCTTTTCGGGCTATTTTTGATCGTTTAACCCTGATGTACATTTTACAAAGTAAACGTTTTGACTTGTTCGGCCCTATACATATACTGACCACGAGATACAGATGGTGGGGCTTTCAAACATTTAGAACCCTTGAGTCCTTCTACTTAGTCTAATTACCAAACATTCCTCAGTAGAGGCTTCTAACAAAAGTCACCGTCGGCTACACTTGACAGTGTCCTAACTTAAGTGATGCTTCCAGCATACGGAATAAACTAAACAAATATCATTAATACGTAATTGGCGAGCAGCCTGATTTCAAGTAGGTCATTTTCTTTAGTCATATACAAAATGGAAATGAATGAATCCGTATGTGACCGTCATATCTTTATAAAGTCTGTCGACTTTTCCCTCTCTATTGGCGACACAAGCTGGAAAACACCCGTTAGCCAACAAAGCTTAGAGGGCGTGAATCTAACCGGGAGGTGTTATAACTTCAACCGTCGTTCACCTCAGCGTTGACGTGTAATAACGCACATGAAAAGAAATTTCGAAAAGATAGAAATGGATAAAAAATGTTTAGCAAAACAACTAGAAGTGTTCTAAATCTAGACACATCATTGACTATAGCATGCTGTCACCTTGGATAGATTTTCTAACTGGCGATTTCGGTAATCATGTGAACCTCGACCGGAACGGCGACAAGTGCTCATTTTGCTCAACGGAATAATCAAAGTCGACATATTTCGCAACCACTACACTACTTAGATACGCGATTTTAACCAACGATTGATGGTCTCAGCAAATAACGCCTGGTTTGGTGAACACTCAGCTGACATATGGAGTACGTAATCTGATCAGCGAAGACTGAGCAACCTGATTCCTTGATCAGTTATCCGCATAATAAGGGTGTTCCACATTGTATACGCTGCTTACGTGATCATCCAACTGGCTATGGATTAGTTGGTGGAGACCACGATAGTCAACCAATATCTTCGTCACGCGTAGGTCACGTTGCCTAACTGTAAGGCAAAACAGAACACACGCAAACATTATGTATTCTTCAGTTAATCAGCAATCGGGCATCATTTCGATGCCACAGGTGCGTCTGTTATGTTCACTGGTATCTCAACAGCATAATTACAAGATAACACCTTAGTGTTACTCAATTCTCAGACTAACTTTCTGAAACGAAGAACATAGAGTGGGAATGCCTCCGTTTCGAAGTAGTACTTTGCTCCTCGAAGATGAAAAGCACGCTTTATACAAACGAGCCTGGTTATTCATATATTCAACATAGCCTACATGTTTTTTGCGTAAAGGTCGAACAAGACTGTTATTTGCATACATTATGCTGGATAACGTAATGCCACTAATAAACGTAGCACTAACCTCATCGGTTCTTTTCAACCACACCGAGAATATCGTCCATGTCAAGACCGAACAGCATTAGAAGTCTGCTGACTCTCCACTAGGGGCCTGGTCTGACGTACTTTTTCAATACATCTCTCACTTCGAGGCAAGATCAGCGGGCAGTTTTATCGTCAGAGACGAACTATTGATGGGAAGACAACCAACAATATTATCAGTAATAACGCTGGCTGTTTAGTGTCGGATGGAAACTACTGGTTTACTGGAAACAGTTACAATCAGGGTAGAAACTGACATACTCCACTCTGTTATGTACATCGCAAAGCGGAGACTATGGATAAACTAATCTTACCTCACATGAGGTTTCTTTAGTGCGTCCTTTTTTTGCGACTGACAGTTGTATTATGTTTACTACTTATAAAGCTTATACAACGGGGCTTGCGTTTCAACGATGGGACCAGATTTCACAGGTATTTGGGGATAGTTGGTGTATGTAATAATCGTGAAATAAAACTGAATGTAGGTTATTTGAGTCGTAAGCTTCTTGTTGGTTACTAATTTAGAACCGTTTCGATGATCTCTTATTTAGGTTATAGATCAACAGTTGCTAACCTGTGAGACACGTTTATAGCTTTTTCTGGTCAGTGAAAATTGTTCTGCCCAAGTGAGCTCCATATTAGTTCTTCATTTCCTTCGTATACAGTCTCATTAGCATGTGAACTGAATCGGGTGTTTTTCAAATAAGCATTTCGAAGTGGGCCTAGTTACTAAATGTCACCACTGGGTTTGCTTATAAAGCTCGCTTGACCCTCGAACGTTTTGTCTGCACATGTTTACAAACAGTCTTGTCAACACGGACTCAATAGACAATAGGAATTTCATGAGCGGTCTAAGAAATCCTGGTGGATTTAGGTTACTTATGGGATATTCTGTATACAGTAGTGAAACATGTGAGCGTAACATCGTAGATGAATTCTCATAAATCGTTGGGATTAGTGAACGCTGATGACATTGGTTTGAAATCGTTGCAAATATGTGGCTTTCATTTCCTAAGTTGGTATTTATAAGGAGCCAACGACTATGAATGCACACCTATATACATCACTCTCGGCAGTGTTCACACAGAAGTCCAGAAGTGACTAAGCACTGAAACCATTTCCACCACCTCATAGTTGAACAGCTTCAGTATTGCTGTTTTTATGCTGAAGCCCATGGACTCTCCTATAACGTCAACCTCTGGTTACGGTTCGGCTATAATTTTTGGAAGTTTGCATGTAAATATCGAGCCAGTAGATTATATAGTCCCTGCTAATTTTGTTCGAACCTTCTACGTCCGAATTCGATCACTTTTGGTTTTTTTAATCTTTTGTGTATCACGGCTTTGATCATTGCTTCAATGTAATCCAACCATCAAGTAGAGTAGCAGTTAAAACCAAATGATCGTCGTACCATAGGGCTGTCAACACTTGGTAAGCTATGTTTGATTGAAAGGGAAACAGGAGTCTTTGATTCTTGGTTTGGTGTGATATTTGTTGGGCGGAGGCATTTGAAACGTGTAAATATACATACATGTATACCAAGCCTGGTAACATCATATGGTCTCGAGACCTTAAATTTGAGCCTGAGTCTGTTCGATCCACATCGATTACCTAACTGTCGTTTTAAGCTTGTCTCAGGTCATGCGAAAGGTACACAGCAAGACATGTAATGGGCTTGCACTAGCAAAACGTACCTGAGTTTTCGAGGGTTGTACACTGAGTTTAGTATTTTTGTGGAAAGGGTAAACTTACCTATCACAAAAACGATGGCAAATCATCTGTGTACATTGCTACGAGGACAACGGTAGCCGGAAATAGATAATCATTGGACGTTCTTGATTCGCAACCTATCATCTGCCATGGCGTTGTACACTCCACTCATTAAAAGGCCACTATGCTCCCGACGCCATAGATGCCTGACGTCAGCACATGCCGTCCGGACCTTGGATGCGCAATAAATTATGTCGTCAAGTGGTCTATAAAACTCAGGTAGGTGAACTTCTAGAACACTTCCAGCGTGCTATCTTGACAATAAAATGCAACTTGAGTACCTTCCAAAATTCTGTCAACAGCAAAGTGAAACAAGAAATAGGAGGTGGAGTAACCTCATGGAATACCATTTGCGATGATAACGAAACTCGTGCCTTTTTTCTGCCTGAAGTCTGGTGGCAAGTTGATTTGAACGTGTTATTCTACTCCGCAAGTTTACTTTTCCGCGTAAGGCGATTCCAGAATGCTTCCGTGTCGACTGAGCAAAAACCCTAAGATATCCAAAGGGATGACGAATGTTCACTGTTCATAGATGTGACTGTGTATGATCAAGTGGCCTGATGTGTTAATGTGATCAGTTCAGCAGCGGACTAGGGCGGAACCCAGCCTACTGTTCACTGAGTTTTTTATCACATGTAATCTTCATAACCAAATTTATCCTCCAGTGATTTTTGTTCACTGCGCATAGACTCCGTGAAAATTTAGTTGTGGCAGTTGAAATGAATTCTCCGTTCCAGAGCCTGTCTAACATAACAATAGCCTTTGACTATAGCGAGTCCTTTGTCCTTGAATAGTGTCAACGGCGTTTAATCTGTACTGGATGAATTGTGACAGTTCATAAGTCTGACCATCGCGAATCTTTTGATTTTCTCAAAATCTAAACCCATACATGCTAGGAACAACACACAGGATCGTAGAGCAAACAGAATGGTCTGGATGACCAACTGAATTGTTGACCAATTCTTTATGCCGAGCCTCCCAGTGGTTGTTTGTAGCTCGTTGTTTTTTCTCCGCCCATGTTCCACACACCTGGCCTACATGATTTGGAATACACTTCGCGGGTTCTCCTACGTGAAAGTGTTATCTCACATCCGTTGCACGTACCAACCACCAGGTCATCTGGTTCCTGGAATTTGTTCCACGAGTTTACATATTTGTGGGACGTGAAAGTACACACCTGTTTGTAAATATGCTTTTGATTAGATGGAGTTGGGTACTATGGAGCTAATTAAACTAGAATCCCGGATCGCCGGCATCTTGGTTAATGTGGGCGGAGAAAATAATCAACATAATTTCCATGCTGTGTGGCATATTCATTAGCTGCGCAAACTAATATGCCTTTTGGCTACACTGGAGTATTATCTGAGCTTCCCCCTTGCACTTCTGGAGACAAATTAATGCTTATAAGGTGTTCATGAATGCCAGTTGTGAGGGAAAATTTACAGGCCTGCGATTTTTCTGGAGGTGATCGCCTCCTCCAAGTTGGGAGGACGATACTGCTTTCTGATTCATGTAATTTCGCCTCATTACAATACTGTCAAGAAACCTCCTCTGTGGCTGGTAGCCAGGCAACGATTTCCTGGCCATGTTTCCAATCGTTAATTCATCAGTTCTCAAATTTCCCCCTGTGTATTCCTCTATTAAGCAGCTGTTCTCACAGTAGCCTGATTTGTTTACTAAACTCAGTTTCTCCAGTTGTATTACTCTCATCTATCTTCGCATGTTACTTTTTCATCATCCAACTCGAATTAACGTCTAGCCATCGTCCATTTTGAGATTTACAAGAATGAGCCCTTTCCAAGTAGTTTGTTTTAGTTACACGAAACCTAATTTAAATGGTTTGTTTTCCGGTTTGAAATGCTTTTTTTTCACACTGTAGCCAACGAAGTATTGTTTTGTTTTAAATTGGCTTCATGTAGGTGACACATTACTCTCCCACAATGCTGCATGAATGTTATTGACTTCTGTGTTCTACAATTCAGGTGGATGATTACAACGAGGTGGTGGAAGATTTTAGTTCATACCTATCACCGTCTGCAGATGTCCGCTTGGACGATCCGTGGGTTATATTTATGGGTCGAAACGACACGATGCAAGCGGCCGACGGTTTCGATGGTTGTATTTATGCTGCACAATGGAATAATTTCTTCCCACTTCGTATGGCATTCCAAGATCCTCGGCTGGCGAACGTTCAAATGCTTCCCGCAAGTACGTCGTTTTCGTTTTTCCATGCTCATCCCATTAGTTCATTTTGGTCGTTTTCCATTGCTAATCTGTTTTAGTTTAAATTTGCCGCAACCTGTACAAATTTATAATGCAGGCTGACGAATAGTTTGTCCTAACGTGGATAATCTTTGTGCACTGCTCCGCTTCTGGAAAGTGACGGGTATTTCCCTAGGATATTATCAATTGTCCTTTTCTGTGTCGTGTGCTGTTTTTCTGGCAGTTGATCGGATGCGTTATCAATATAAATCATACTCTAAAATGTATTCACACTGGTTCGATCCGTGTCTGCTTACTGGCATGATTAAACTGGTATCTGATCTGTGTAACTCAAACCGGTGAAATGCAGTGCAGCTAAAATGGACAGTTTTTGATACGTTATGCTTAATCTGCGTAGTTTGTCATATTAGAGTGTATAACTAAGCTTACTTCCTAATAACTATCAAGAATTCCAGTTGACCCGACTCTTGAGTACATCAAGCATATCTTTTTGTACAAAGATTCAATTCTCATTTTCCTATCTGGTTCTCTGGTAATTACCAACATTGTTAGTCGACGCTCAACCGCTCACAATATTTGTAGCTTTTACACACTTACTTTTCCTTCGACGTTTTTCATCTATTTTGACCATTTTTTCAGGGATTTGCAGATAATTTAACAGCACCTTCACATTTGGCCATCGACATCGTTTAATTCTCTAGGTTGCTTTTGATTATCGAAACACTTTTCTGTACTACATAGTTTTCTTGCAATCATTTTCTTTACCAAACATTTGAAATTCGCTAACTCAGATGTGTATTTGTTTTTGAATCCCTCTTACAAAGTGGAATGCTCACTTGTTTGGATAATATGTATTTCTATTTCCAGTTTGGTAGTAGCAAAACTACTAAAAATATAGGGCGGAATTACAGTCCCAACGGTTTGAGGCAGTTTCATCTCATAGGTTTATAAGGGAGTGACAGACTGTTGTCGAAACCGGTTCGCTGATAGGAACTGAAGGTCTAAGGAAGTAATATTGCCTACAACACAGCTGTCTCTAGGCGCGGCGCATTTAACTGAGCTATGCTGGTCAACACATCGCATTTACTTGTTCTGCTGTGTGCTACGATCTTCGTTTCTATACCGAATCATTCCATCACATATATTTTTCCTTCTCGATGGATATATCAAAATATTTGCCTATTTCTCACCGAAAACGCCTGGTTGTTCGTGTCGGTGAATTATAATCCATGGCACGTTTTTCGCAACGTTCGCTGTTGTGCGGACGCAACGAATCTTGGTTGTTTGATACAAAAGGGAAGAATTATTTGATGGATCCCATCCGTACCTTTGGATACCAGTGGCTGACTTACAACCTATGGAGTGAACTTGAGTTACCAGTCTAATGGACACAGCCTAATCGTATCGAATGCCACTGTTGTCACTGTTTTACACTGCCACTCACCCATTTTAAAGCATGCTTAAATAATATGACACTGAATGGTTGATAATTTCTGGTGATCATTATGCCAAAAGACTAATCTTCTCAAGTGACGTGTAACATTCCTTTTACTAAAAATGCTTACTTAGATTCCATTCGAGAAGATCTGTGCGGCTTCATTGAAATACTTCCGGAACCAGAGCCCTTAGAAATACGACCGTCACCGGCTATTCCACCTAACATCACGCCGCCTGCTCAAACTGACGATAAAGAGCGTGAAAGACGCGTTATTGCTGGAGGTGCGTTTCATCAACTCTACACTCAATTTACAATTCAGAGATTAAACACAAACCATTCAGACACATTTTCAAACACTTTTATTCATGCTGTACTCAGTTTACTCTTAGATTAGTGTTTGTTCATTACTTATGGCGTGAGCATGTGGGTGAATGTACTGAGGTTGCCCATCTATGTAACGATTATAAGTTGACCCGTTTGGCTAGATAACAAAAAGGCCAGCTCATCGCATAGTGTAGAACCTTCATAGAAAGACTAACTGAAATCCGTTAAAAAGTTCTTATTTAAAACACTAGCTTCAGTTTTATGAGATGTTATCTTTTCCATTTTTGAAGTGCTTCTAAAAATACACAGTTGGTATACGATGTTCGGTTGTCCTAGGTAGCAGGGAGCCACATTTGCTATTTTAATGACGCGTTGATTGTCACCTCCATAGTGTTTCAAGTGACTGCTCGTCGCACGACAACACAAAACACCAGCAGCTCTTACACATGTCTAAAACATGTAATGATCGACTGGGAAACGTATGATGTTGTATGTTTGCATATTTCGTTCGCATCTCATCTGTTTCCACAGCTAACTTGATCAGCAAGCCCACAAACTGCAGTATAAAACACGAGCTTGAAGCCTATTTTCAGATGACTTGACCTTAAGTGGGTACGTTGGTTCATACGCAGAGTTCAAATCACCAGGATAGGCTGTGAGAAGAAATTGTGTGGACATTTACATCGGAGTGAAAAGCAAGGTGGTGGTTGGGTAACAGAAGAAAATAATAGGAAGATTAATGAGTAGTTATAGTTTTATGAAACAAGGACGAAATTGTCTGGAATAATGTAGATCAGTGATGGCACGTTTTCGTATGCACAAGATCTTTTTTATCCGAGGAGAATCAATGATCATACTGCGACTTCTTCCCGGGCGATAGATATCTCGAAACTTGTTAACACCACCGATTGTACGTGCCGTCTCATGTAAGCGCTTCCTGGTGACCCTTCGAATGATGCCAGTTCCAGATGCACACAATCATTTTGAAACTTTTCGTTTCACTGGATGGGCCCTGAAGCGGTTACTTTTTCTAAGATTTGTTAGCTGTAAACCATTTTGTGTTCGGTGAATATATGTGCAAACAAAATCACTTTTGTAGGAGATTTACTAAAAGCTCTTAAAATGTAAGCTTCTGCAGGTCAACTTTTCGTATGATGAATGTTGCTAGACAACGATCCCCTGGATCATTTGGTGGATTTCATATGAGACAGTGGGACGGGTGGGTAATCGAGTTCAAATGTGAAATGTCCGAGCTCCTGGCGTGGCTTCGTAGCTCAACTGGTAGAGCGCTTGCCGCGTTGAGGCATGGTGTTTCTGTCAGTGGTTCGAATCCAGCCGAAGCCCTGACTTTTCACATTTGGGTTTCATCTGAAGACAACGAACCATTTGCGTTTCTGTGCGAATTCAATTCCCGGAACGCTATTTTCTCTTCATTTTCATATTGTGCCATAAACTTTATGTTTGTGTACAACGTAGGTCAATTGGTCAGGCATACGTTTCGTCTGAATTTTCGTTCACCTGTCGTTTGTAAACTTCCGTCTATTGAATCTCTGTTTTGACGTGTTATACATGATAGCCCATAAGAGCATCGGCTTATGCAGGTTTTCATTGGTTATCGGTAGCAACTATACCATTTTCTATTTGTAATAAAATCTGTACAATAAATGTGCATAAATGAAGTTAATCGCCTAAATCCTGCAGAATGACACCTGGTTACAGTTTCTCCGAAAATGAACATTCGTACGTTATTTGTCACTCCATCAATTAGAACTTATAGTGCATAATGTTAGTTTAAACTTGATGAAACTATATCTCCATTTGCGTAGCGTTTGCATCGGCGAGCACGACCACTTAATTTGATATATGAACAAAACATTGATCCCTATATTCGGTCAGTTTGAGCCTACTGGCCTAAAAATCTGTCCCACATATGCACTGTGATTGTTTCCTTGCTTGTATATTATACTGTCACGCGTTTGACTGTTTATTTTTGTGGGGTTGCTTGAGATTGAGGTATACCTCATAGACTGATTTTATGATGTTAATAATCTGTCTGCTTCGGAAGAACTCTTGAATCAGATTAAAAATGTGGTCAGTAAACATTATGTGAAATTGGATTTTCCTATCTCTGAAAATGCTCTACCAACATCTTTAATCTGTTCACACCTGAAAACGAACCTATGAGCTTGTCTTCGAAAAAAATTGACAGTTATGAAAAGTGTTCAGTGGTGTTTAACTTGCAGAGTTATTGGGTTTCAGTTCGTCCACTGTTTGAAGATCCAAGCGAAACACGTCAGTTTTCAAGGCATTGAAGACACTTTAGAGAATGTGTGGTTGTTACACACATACTTCACCACACACTAGGTCAACCAGTGTCGTGTCTCCGTTAACTAACCATGAATGAATGCCTAAGAATTCAGTCCCAAACATTGAGCAGTGTCGGGAACAGGCTCTTGAGCAGGCGGAATTGTCTCGTAGTTAGGGCCTGTTTACACTGGAACACAGCGGCTAAATATGCGGCCACGGTTAAATTGCCTGGGAGTTTCATAATTTTACGTTGGTCAGCACAATGTTTTAATTGACCCACACACATGTTCTTAGCCACTCTCGTAACCCACTCCCATGAGTCATTAATTGTGCATACCTGACAGATTGTTACCTCAGTGTTTCAGTCTGGCATGGTTGTACGTCATTATCTTTATCCAGCTTTTCTGTTAGCTTCGATCGATTTTTCATTTATGTTATCCAACGCAAATTGCCTCCTTGACTAGGTCAATGGTAGGAACTCACATATTGAGATCATCCTCTATTAAGGACACGGGAAATTCTTGAGATATGACTATGTGGACGTAGTATTTTGTTTTGTCAAGAAGCTTTTGATGGATTTTCTCCGCCTTTCAATTTGAAAATGCTGCGTCGTTTGATAACGAATCCAGAGTGTACGTTTCCTTGCGTACAGGACTGTGTGACATTATTTCTCATTCAACTCACTGTCTTTTTTTACAGTGGTTACTGGCCTACTGCTCATTCTGACCGTGGTTGCTCTTGTATTGTTTTGTCGCCATTTTACCATCGAGCGCGGAGATTACGACACGAAGGAAGCCAAGGATGCGTCACGTGTGAAAACTGCCGATATGGCCATTCAGTTCGGTCGCACTGGTCAACCGGAAGTAGATGGCAAGGAATGGTGGCTATGACAATCGATGAACAAGGCTGTCCGTGTTCAGACTTGCGGGTATCTCTGCCCCATTTTATTCCCAGCTTAATTTTCTGCTTCCCAGCCATCATATCAAGCTTTTTACTACTGTTTTCTTATTGTGATCCTATTGTACAGCAGTATTTCCTATTAACAGGCATTTTTTCGAAACTTCGGCTACATCTATGACTCACCTGTCTGTAAAAATTCCCAGAGTAATTGTGAAAACGGCTCTGCGAACAGACTCGTTTCCAGTGGCTTATCATCAAGCTGAATACATCATAGTTATCACACAATTTTACAATGCGTTATTCAACAGAGCGGGGGATCGAGTTTGTTAATATTGTCAAGTAACTCAATTCAAGGGTGAATTCACGACGCCACCTGTACAGTGATTATTGTTCCTGGTGAGTAGTTGGGAATTTTGGTTTCCATATGAATTGAACATCACCCACAATTGATCAGTTCAAAATACCGCTCAACAAGTTATTAATTTCTGTGATTTCAACTTGGAGTGAAGTCCTTGTCGAGGGGTCATCGATTGGAGTTAACAGACAGTAACTGTGCCTTCTCTTGAGGCGATCGGGCAACCTGGTCATTAATTACAAGCCAAAGTAGTTGGGCGCTCACGTATGATAATTCGATCGTGCCTTATATGAGGTCAATGCTGCAGTGGTCGACATGGTTGCCTCATGAAA
>JTDE01002491.1:75701-106975 GCA_014338405.1 Paragonimus skrjabini miyazakii
CCATACTCAAAAGCGAAAGTGGTTGTATGTTCACATACGATAAATCGGTCGTGCCTAATGTGACCTCAATGCCGCAGTGGTCAACATGGTTGCCTCATGAAAGCGTAGCCAGGATTCTTGGCCCGGCCGTGGCAAGGAGATGCACTACTAGCGAGCTTTATTGAAAGCGTAACTTAGGTCTAGTGCTTCTTTTCGAAAGGAGTCGACTGAAAAGTTTATGGGAATGAGACAGCTGCGATCATTTGTGGGTGATGTTCAATCTCTATGATTATTGTTCCGTTTATATGTATGTGACACTTGCAAGTTTGTTCCATACCTGAATGAATGGCTCTTAGACCCACAGGCGTTGGTGAGCAAAGTATATCACGAGATCAGCACCTGTGATCAGATTTTGTTGGTGTATTGTTTCTACCTAAAAGACTTTCGATCAGTAGATGAAATGCATTTTCTTGATTACACTAAAAAAGTGATGCAAATGAACCAGATGATACAATGATTTACCGTTCACCAGCTTCTCTATTCCACTACTGAACCAGTCTGGGTTGCAACCAGAGACCTGTTTAGGAAATCGTCCGATCAGGCGCCTAAAATACCTGACTCCAGTGGATCGCGTGTAGTAGTAAACACGGAAGAAAGTTGTTTATTTCTCTTCTGCGGTTTATCTTGTTGAAAGTCTAAACCAAGACCGTAGATGCGATATACATGCAATCGGGAAGTACAAAGTGTCTTGAGATTTCTCCATTGCTAACAACCCCATTCGATAGATTCAGTGACAATATATGGAACAAGGAGTTCAGCGAAGCCTATTGGAAACCGTCAAGCCTATATTGCTTGAAAGCTGGTAATTACGTCCGTACAGACGGACAATTAGACTGTGGGTCGTAGCCTCTCAAACCATCACGTTTGTCTACATGGCCAAGGTTACTTTTCCACCGTCAGAAGCTATCTAAGTGTATTATGAAAATACTTCGTGCAGTAGCTATTCTAAGTAGGTAGCATTACAGATTGTATTAGTTTGATCGCATTGTCGGATTATAAAGCTTCCTCAACATGAGACACAGGCTATCAACTCAGGTGTGCTACCGGGTGTCATATCAGTACCAAGTCTAATGCAACCCAATCTCGCTTTACTGTTGACTTGCTTTTCTTGTTATGTTGAATGGATAATTGACGGTAGATAATTGGTATAGTCTTATCACCATTGCCAAGTCGAGAGTGGTGTTCCGTTTTACTGAATCACATCCTTTCGATTTCATCCTCGGCGTTTTCCCAACATGTATGGTCTTTTGTGTAATTGAGAGTTGCTCGAGCACCAACAAAGACACAGATTTGGTACGCATGTTTCAAATAATCCAACTTTCATCAAAGCACAGTTCGCAGGGTATTGTTCGACGTACAAACCCTGGTGACAACCGCAAGAGTGATGATACACTGCTGCGTTTGTCGTCCTCTTACGTTAAAATTAGCTTCATGTTACATCATTTACTATAAAGTATCAACCCCACCACAGTTAGTACAACAGTCACTTCCTTTTGCTTTTCGGTACCATTAACGTTGATGAGTTACCGTATTCCAAGTTCGTACCAACTTTGGCGTTGGTCTCGGGGGATCCGTTATTCGCCAATACCATCGAAGCTTACCGTGTATAGAGATGACCAAAGCATAGTTGGATCGTAATTCCTTCAGAATTACTGGTATATTTTGCTACAACATATAAAGGCGTCTAGTTTGTTCCCCTAATATTATCATTTAGCTCTACTATTTCTGACCAACTAGTTCAACGTTCAACGACCTGCTTCAACACGGCGGACGCGGTCCATGTTTGTATATAGAAAGCTGGCCGCATCCATTTACAGCCTTGGTTACAGTGATCACTTCCTTAGCTTCGTAATCGCTACGCAACTTTTGAACAGACAGGTAAAAGCAATATTAATTATAATGTAAAACTGTACAAGTGTCCAAGGATCCATGTTATGGCTGAGCGTAATCACATTAACATGCCAACTTGACGGTTAATATCCTTTAAAATGAATCGCAGGTGCTTTCTTTGGTTAGTTATTACACCCCCTTTGTCGACATTCCTATCGCCACCACCTTCTGCAATCACGTCGTTCCCTATGGAATCCACTTTGTTCAATCATGATATATGGTTATTTGATTAAACACGTAACAGGAAATCTGCTTATACTATTTCCTTCATTAAAATATCTTTAAAGTCATACACTCCTAAATAAAGCAAATTAGTATAAGGCTTGATACTACTTACCATTCGAATGTCTCTCAACTTTGGGCAACAATGTAAGTGAGGTCAGATGCACAGCGTCTTCTCAATGTACATCTTAGTCGGGTTGGTTAGTTGTTTGTTATTTTTGTTTTTTTGAAGGGCTGGTCCCACCTGTAAGCACTTCTGAATATGAATGTTACTTGTGCTAGGTCCATGTGCCAGACCAATTCCCCAGAGGTTGAGTAATTTTGACTGATAGACTGACAAACGTGTTACTCCCTTTGGGGACAGCGAGTTGTATGTTACCCACCTGAGTCAGACCGCCCTTAAACGCGTGTTATCACCAAGAGTGGACTGCAAACCGTAAAGGGATGGCACATATAAGAGATAACCAAACTGAAGTATAGCAAACCCCAACGTCATGGAGTAGTTTGAAATTAGGGAAGATATTAACAAACAATCCATCTGGCACAAATTTAGTGCGTCCCTTCTCTCTGGAAAATTGTGCCACCAATTAATAAGAACCCTCAAACGGCATATTTTGATCGATCCTTAGCCATCTGTCAGAAAATAGTTTACCATTGCATCTATCTCCCAAGGAGGCTACAGAGATTATTGAACAGAAGATAACAACCTTGGTTGTGACAACCGTCGAGGTTTGAGGCTGGGATTTCCGGACTAGAGTTGTAGACCTTGAGTTCATCAGTAAAGTGCAACATGACTTGGGAAAAATATTCGCTCACAATAAACCAGTTGATTGTTCTTGTATATTGGACCCGAGTTAATTACTTAGGATGTGGTCTATCTTGACTTTTCCAAAAGTTATTTTGCGAAACCTAAACGGCTATGATTTTATCAGCAACTTCTCGAGTGGCGAAAATCGATCGAAATGATACAGGTCGAAGAAACAAAGGAGTACTTAATTTATAACCTCCACAGAAACCCGTCACAAGTCCTGTGCGACTCATTTTCTTTTCTGTTGGATTATCTACCATTTTCAAATCAACGACTCTGCCGTACGCCGATAAAACCAACACTTGACAAGAAGATAAGTAAATTTCACAGAAAATAGTTAACTGGGGTAAGCAGTGATTTATAAATGATAACTTACCGTATAACATCTGCAATTGTAAAATCCTGTATACTAATCAACCTGATTTTGTTATTACCCTGTTATTACCAAATCCCCGTATCCCTCATGCAAGCGAAGCGTGTGGACCATGCGCTAGGGACTCATAATGTTATAGACTGAACATCACCCACAATTGATCGCAGCTGTTGCATTTCCATAGATCTTCCAGTCAGCCCTTTTCGAAAAGAAACATTAGACTTGAGTTTAGCCTCCATTTTTTCTCGTCATTAGTGCATATCCTTGCCATGGTCGGGACTAGAACTCCGGCCACGCTTCCAATACTCAACCGTGCCGACTGGAAAGTCTATGGGAATGCGACAGCTTCGATCAACGGTGGGTGATGCTCAATCTGTATGAGAATCAGAATCCCCTACTACTCATCAGTGATTAAATTTTTATAAAACATACATGATAGCAACAAAGAACAAACAACGTTCGACCTCTTTTGATTCTGTCATTGCAGTATGTACGCCAGAAGACTGCCCCTTTCTCATCCGTACAACGATAGTTATATGGACACCTCCGATTTTTACAAGTTCAGGGGATTGCATATTTTTCTCATGGAATTTTCTCTCGTTCTTTCAAGGATGTGAGTCTTCATATGTTCTCAGTAGAGTCATCTGATTGCTCGAGTGTAATATCAACTTATATCGCTCCAGAGTCGAGGTGCATTCAGGAAACACCTCATTTCAGTCCTATGGAAAAAAACACAAATTGGGTTTGAGTATCGCCCGATTATTATGAATGTTTACCCAAAACTTGTGGCTGCAAATATGGCACCGATTACAATACCAAATTGACTGGAATTTTATGGACAATCTATGAAGTAGTAACTCGCAGTTAACTGAGAAATTTAACGCTAAGCATCGTTCGTTGGTTGTTTCACTTCACATAGGATAGTTAGTCAGCTCTTGTTTTACCAAGTTAATTCGAGGAGAATGGTATATTTACGTGAACCAACTTGTAGCTTAATTTTCGTCTCCAACATACCTATTGTTAATCAAACTTTAACGTCACTGTGAATATCTTAAGGTTTCTATCGTTAAACCTCGACTAAACTTCCATCCGATAATCACATTAAGCTCAGAGCTGACTAATTCTCTATCCTCACATAGTTAATCATACAAAATAAACAGTTTGCACAAAATATTCATCATACATTGTTTGATTGCGATACCACTAGGCAAATTTGGCCAAGGGACATGCGAACAGATAAGGAGTTAAATATGAGTCAACAATGAAGATAGCTTTTTACTGAGATATTCAAAGTTGAAGGAGATGTAAATAACGCACAAATAAATCTTCTGCGTTTAGAGGTTGCTCAGTAACTTCAGCAAGTAGTAAGAAATGTCTATTTATTAATTTCTATAATCAAGTAATTTCGGCAAAATCTTGTATTGTTTACAGGTGAGTCCTCGTACACTTCCTAATTGTAAAATTTGATGTCAGACGTTGATCTCACCAAGAAACACATTTCTAACATATTTTGTAGCTTTGAAAAAACTTCCTGTATATATGATTAGCAGTTTCCTGCGTGCAGGTATTATTCAAAATTTGTTTAAGGCATATAGTTTTCTACATAAACGCCTGAGCGAAATATAAGTATCTGATTCACACTGCCCTTATTTGCAAAATCTATACAAATCATAACAGAAACGTTTGGAGTGTATTTCACAAAATTATACTCGGATATCATAGGATAATCAGCAGATTCGCTTGACGTCTCGTGGTCGCGTTTGTGATACCCAAACGCATCTCTTGTCGTGGAATTTTAGAATGATTCCCAACACAAGAAATGCGAATGGACAATCAAAAAGGCGATCGTAATTCGCTGATACATACTGGAAGGTTAAAATTACCCGTGAGTTTCTGAAGTCTGTTTGTACCAGATGAATTCCTTGGATGTTGAACGATTTATATTTTAACATTTGTGAAGACTGAGATCTAATTCACTTGGATAGTTCTGGACACGTTAGTTCATTTGGGGTTTTCTGTGTTCATATAGTCTTTGGTAGTTAACGTCAGCTGGACTTCACTTTTCGGCCAATCTCATCTAGTTGTGTCTGTATAATCAGATCACATCTGCGTCCGCCCCCTGCCTTCAAGTCCCTGCAATAAGAACTCAAACAGCACATCACTATGAAACCTAGTACACAACCATGTTAAACACCCACGCAATGCTCACAAAAAGTAATACCCAAAATGACACTCAGATCAATTATTGTTGTACGAATTGCACTGTCGACAGTGGTCCACGAATCAGCTTGTGCGTGCATTCAAGATGAAGCAGACCAACTACGTTGATATTGAAAGAACAGCTTAAGTATCAGTTTATCGACCCGGGGTATAGAATAATGCAGACTGACCGGTTCACTAACAGCAAAAAGGTAGTGGTCCGGAAAACAGCGCACCGCTTAGTCAACCTTTCTGTATATACGGTACAGGTTCAACATTGGTTGGTACGAGTCACTAGTTTGATCGTTCAGTTGAATTCAACAAATTACTGTTTCATGACAAGGCTTTGTTTGCCGGAACCGTTTTGGAGTTTATAAATGCTGTTGGTCCACGGTTTCTAAACTAAGGTTGAATATTTTTCATAAAAGGTCGCAGTTTTGACATTCTGACAAGTACATTGACAAATCCCTTTCGAAGGAGACAAACACAGTTCGAATTTTGGTCTGGTTGTGCCATACCAATATATATTCTTCCAGTGAATGAAACCGGATACTTGACTTACGCACTAATGAGACAACAGAGTTGACCACAAGCCACTAAATTAACATTAAACACGACCAAGTTATCGTATCGAAACTTTTAACCACATCTGTTTGCGACTAGTTGGCGGACACTAGACTTTAGATTATTACGGTATGTAAAATCTAAATCGTTATGCCGCAATATGGTCAAACGATTACTGAACACAACCGATTACTACAAAATTCCTTTTCGTTAGCACTTTGTGATTAGTCTAACAACACGATTTAAACAAACTTGCATTGCCCACTAACATAGTCCAAGTGCAGAAAGATGGCTAATATAATAGATGACCTTAAGCATAAGTAATCGGAGTGCTTAAATAATGTTCATGGTAGTGAAAACTGTCTCGATAAATCACCTTAGTTTGTTCACACAAGTGTGATGAGTATAGCAGCGAACGTTTAATGACCGTACGTTCCACTCGATTCACACTTGACATATATCCTTAATTGTTGAAGTAAAATGAATCGCCTATTGGATGTCATTCTATACTGTCTGGGTTAAAACTCCGAAAAAGACATGCAGGAGAGAGCATTTTGAAGGCTAATGATGAACTGCCCAAAATGATAATAATTTTGCAGGCGGCAAAATAGTCCACAGATTAACATTACACGTGGCTAACAATGTTGATTGTTGCGAAAGTATAGAGAAACTGAGGCTGATGTACATATGAACAACAGAGCTCCTAGAAAACTATGTTGACTCCGGTTAGGCATTGAGTTGTTAAACAAGTTCTACTCGAATTAAGACTGTAAAACATTTTCAGTTGGTCTAGATGAGAAGATAAAATGTAGTTCTGGGTCACTGGAATGGGGTGAGAGTGCACTCACGTTTAACAAAATTGGAAACAATTCAACCGTCTTGGTAACATAATAGTCCATTCAAGTAATAAAGTTGTAGACTGTGAATAATTTAAAGTAACGAATACTCGGTAACCTCACTGTTATAAATATTAAAGAAGTTGTAATTGTGAATTCCGAAAAAGTCGCATTATGCACAGCAATGGAACCTAAGTAATTGGGTACACATTAGACGGAAGCCGGAGTTATTGTGATAAAACTTTTGGAAAACGCAAGTGTTATCAAACCAAGAGACAGACAATACATCTACGATGGTGCTTAAGCCATAGAAGTATATCTTTAACAGTAGATCGATTGCGTTTCATTCAGCATTCGAAACCTAAATACTCATATTCCACAGTTTTGTGAATAGCGAGAAAACCACAATACATAATTTCCCAGTATTGGCGTTAGTCACTAATGTGTGTCCAAGGTTAATTAATCTCAACACTAAGAAAGAAAAAGGTTTGCATGGATTTTTCGGAAAACATATCATCACATTTTAATATATTTTCGAAATTTTGATAAAAATTTACCTTAACTAATGTGAACAGAATACGTTACCATAAAATAGTGATGACAATTTTACTACAGTATTGCGAATATTGAACTGAACACTGTGATGGTTATGGTTTATATCACATATTGCATGAATATGTTTTCATTTGATCAGTAGGTATCAGGGGCTAGTTTTTCAGCCACCAGCTGAAATTAGTGTATCATTCAGATTGTTTTTCCATTGCGTAGCACTGTTTTTCTATTGTTGACCGATGGGCTTTCGGGTTGCATTTTGTTGCCACTTTCACATAGTGGCATTAAAATCACGAGCAACTTGACTGTTGAGAATATTCTGTATACAGAAAACCGAGTTCTTATATTCGATATCAGTGATGGAACAGAACAAGTATGTTTTTCTGAGTGAGAAGCATCAGGGCGAATTTCTATTTATTTCACTAGTACCAGCTCGGTCCACTCAAAATATTTCACGTAAACTGGTTACTTCAGTTAGAGTGCAACTGTTAGAGCTCATTCAAAGATATCCAGTGAACTTGAGAGCAGCAAGTGATTGGTAATCAGGGCTACAAAATTCTGCTCAGCAGATGTTTTAGATTACGAATTACAATTTGTATCCTGCATACAATAGGCTGTGTAAGTAAACCTATGATCGAACATTTGTAAACCACTAAGTTGACAGAAGCGTTTCTAGAGTTTGACAGAAAGTGAATTTTTATGTGATTGTAATTCTAAAGGGGGGATATCTTGGCTGAATCAGCAACAGGTCGTCTCAGTGGATCTCCTAGGACAACTGTAAACGCAGTCAGACAGATTATTTTGCTTGCCAGTTCTCTGCTAACTACTTTAAACTTGACGGATAAAGTGCCGGCCCACAACTGATCTGTATTGATTTATTCGTTCGTTGTACGGCCGATTACATGGGTCATGTGACTCGACGTTTGTCTAGAGAGCATCGTCAATTACGGTTCAGGAACAGACGAAAGAAAATTGATCGCAAACGATATTGTTAGTTACCTGGCCTACTACATTCTCTAGGCCAACGTAGGCCGTGCATTAAGTGTTTTTTGTAGTTTCATTTAATAAATCAAAAGTCGTTCACAAGAGAACGTTTGTCACCACAGGGACAACCGTCATTCGAATACGTAAACAAACCTTATGCGAGCAAAACAAGTTCATTCAATCGTCCCGCTGGCCTAGGTCACAGCTCGTCTCATCCAATCTGTACGTAAGCAGGTAACACCCAACTGGCTTTCACAGACACAAAGTTGGAGAACAGAGTAAATTGTGCTTGTTACCCAACTTCTTATGTGACCGTTTTTATTTTAGTGTTTTATAACTGTCACGGTCTAGTGAGTTCTTATTGAAAACACATACCTGCTACAATTCTTGTTATATAGTTCAATATTTTCAATGCAATATGTCACAATTGTTAATGAGGTTATTAAAATTCCCGTTGACGACGACCCCACGATTAGAACTTCTCCGCATTTTGAGAAACTTGAAACACTGGGTTCCCTTTAACAATTTCATCATTGCAGTGAGAAGATATACGTTGCGACATGTTAGTATTTCGTTTACTCCCATCAGTCGTAAACGTAACAAGTGCAGGCTACATACGACAGACGAATAGAGATAGACAAGGTATTGATACACTTACATTCACACCGTATGTTGTCATCAACACCCTGACAACCCGACGGGTTACTTCAGCCATGTTGTTCACACTGCGCCGGCTGGTAAGTTCTGACCATCGTATATTCCATCAGGGCCACTAAATTGAGTTCTGAGTGTGTAGCGATAATCTGAATGGGCCAGGTGGGTCAGGTCAGTGACCTGTCATCAGGAGGTATCTAGCAACTGATGATGCGGGGTATCGAGCAATGGATTCATAGGTATGAGATCGTTTGACCTTAGTTGTTTTAACCATTTCGGGACGTGCTCCGCCACTCACTGAGACAGTTGTCGATCTATCATGCCTATGTAAAAGTTATTGCAACTGCGAGTGAACTGGTAAGCAAAGTGAATGACAGAATAGTTGGATAAAGTACGTTCACGATTTTGAAGAACTAATCCTCTGTTAGTTTGAACCAAGAGTAATTGAGAAGCCGCCTAGGCACGGGATAGGGCAGGCTTCAATTTGTCCTTGATGTCGTTTGCCAGATGATTCCCAATCAACTGGAGAAATAAAAGTATGTCGCTCTTTATTAACTGCTTAAACTGATGCATTGTCATTGCTATGAGTTTCTACGAATTTTTCGTGACATCTCTTTACCAGTAACGTTTTGCTTGGCATCTGTTGTTCTGTCTGCACCTTACCAGGGTTGCAAATACGTCTGGTTCCATGAAATGGATTCTTGATTAAAACACACTGTTATGCTATCAGTGTAAAACTGAAGAATCGAAGATATTGCCCTCCGCATGCTGCTTTACGATGGACATATTGCTGTAATGAGAATAAACGAAATGTTAACATATCGCAACACATACCCTCTTACTGTATTAATTAACTTCTTTCCAAGCTGAAATCACAGAATTAATTAAGTTGTCTAGCGATATTCTGATTACTATTGATTACCGCCGACCGTTTAAATATGATTATTTGATTATGCATAACGTGGGGTCAGTGGCGCAGTGACCAGCACTGTTGCCTCAGGAAAATGTGGCCCGCCATAGCAAGGACATACACTACTGATGAACTCAAACAGCAGCGAAACTCGAATAGGCCGACGGAAAAGTCTGCATGTTTGCGATAGTTGCGATCAGTGGTGGATGTTTTTCAATTTTTATCGAGGAAAGTTAGGAATTCGCCTTTGTATTCATCTTTTTACTGTGGTCTTTTGTTCACAGATTGTGTTCACGACTAATATGGCTCCAATGTGGATCATACAGCTCTTAAAATTAGTAAGCTGACTATTTTAACGTGTGCGCAACTACAGATGCGCTGCACCTGATGCAGACGAACCGCAACACAGTGAAGGAAACAAATTTTCGAAATGACTACAGACAGCAATATCGATAGCCGTTTAACTTATTATGTACCATGTACAGTACTTGCGTTAGTTCACCACCTACACTTTTTTCTAAGTTGAAAGCTCTCGGTTATTTGTTATCTCCTCAGTTCAATTCGTTCTAACGCGGGTTATTACGATTTATTTTCTGGTCTCTTCCATAGGTCTCTGAGATAAAGAAATATAGTCGGTGGTCGACAACCGTGTTGACTATCACGTAGTTATTAGTATGCAAATGAGCTGAATATTGACGATATTTTGTTAAATGGATTGAAATGAACATAATTTCACCAGTAAGTTGCAACAATCAACATCCCAACCACCTCAGGTGGACTTCCTCAGGTGTGTCGTAATCCAAATCGCACTTGGGGTTTTCCGTGGTTGGGTCGACTTACGCTGCGCCTGAACTGATTGGTCGAATTCACTATCTATTAAATGAAGGTGAAAATGATACAGATTGGACGCGTCTGTGTCTGGTGTCACTCGTGCATCTTAACGTAACCACGACAAAACCCACAAGATCTCTTTCTACGTTAACGTGATGTTGACTACAACACACCAAAGGAAGGTCAGTCGAGGTGGTTGAAAGGTTGACTGTTACAACGTGCTAGTAACGTTGTCTTCTTCTAAATCTTTGTTAAAAACATGTTAACCGCGATGCTCAAACTATTCGACTGCATTCGCACTAAATTTAGTGCGAATATCGCCGATGAAGAAGTTTGTTCGCACTTATTTTGGACAGTGGACCCGGTGTGCATAAACTGAACTTCACTCAGATGGATGTATGAAATTTAGGCTTAAGTGATATGTACTGGTCGTAGCCATATCTATCGATCTATCATTGCTTTTCTTCTGTTCTGAACTAATGAAAGAACGGCTGTCTGGATTGAAAATGATGGTTACTTAATGCAACACCCATAGCCCTAATCATCGCCAAGTCCATATTACCATTATAGGAGAAATAATAACCACAGGCCAGCTGTTGGTGACGATCATCGTTGATATGGCTGGAGTTCAGACGTTACTACAGTACTCTTATTTTTGTTATCTATGTCAGCGATTACGGCTGGGAAATCATTATACACAGAAGTACCCACTTTACCGGACTCCTGTAAGCCTGGTTATCCAATGGTTGATTGAGTCTCCGCAAGTAATGTGACCATATTATCGAGTGTCAGAAATAAACAAGAAGACGATATGATGAGTTTATTTAGAAATTAGGAGTGAGTTGCATGTAAATCTATATGTGAGACACCGTCGATCTGCTTAAAGACCGGCCGCTTTATTCAAGGCTTCCAGAAATTTCGTTTCACTTCATTCTCCGGCCTTTGTTTAAGATTTGTTGACCTATTCTATCAGTTTTTCACAGTTGTAGTTTTCGTTGTGTTCACGAGAATGAAATTGTTCTTGGTTCTCTCACACCGGATATACGAAGCAGATACCTCTGTGGGCTGGATGTAGGCTGGTACGTATTTCGTTTAGGCGTTTCCTTGGACTATGATATTGATGAGGTGCCCGTGCCTATAAGGAAATTCATGTCTGACAGTGGTTGTGGTATAGTTGTTTGAATGTGGATGTGCTAGACCTATGCGTATGTGTTGGACCATATTGAATTAGTGCAACAACGAACTGCAATAAGTGTGGGTATAAAATCACTGCCAATGTCCACGGTTGGACTCACCGAGAATAACCGATGTTCATGAAATGTCCAGTGATATCTGGAATCACTCAAGATATTCCCAATGTGGCCGATGTTACTAAACATTGTAGCTAAAATATAGTCTAACAATGGAATGTTTTAGCTGACGCCCAGTCACTGGAATTGAAGAAAAGACCAACAGGTAAGCCTAGGAGAATTAGTAAAAAGCGCGTTACATTTATTTATCATCAAGTAAAACAACTGTGTGCAACGCATTCTGTCGTAATATTTACACGTGACTTACAAAATGAGGTGCAAATCAATGGAACCTCACATGCTGATAATCAGGCAATTATGGTAAATGTTATGCTAATGCATAATAACATAACCAGTGTACTATATGGAGCCATAATATTAATAATAAGTTACTGGCAGTCTGTATGCTACTTTCCATTGAAAATTCAAAAAACAACTTTTGTGCTCAGTGCAAACACATATCATGCAAATAACTCACCAAACACAAGTAAGTGAAGGCAATAACAGCATACGACTTAATGTGCATAAGCTTCTGACTAGGCAGCAATATAGCCGAAGAATAGATAATACAAACTGAGTAGATCGACAAATAACGGTGCGTTGTATTACTGTCAGATTAGTGCTCTGTTAAACCTTCGGAAGGTGTTCACAACAAATTTTGAACTAAAGAGACTGAAATGGTATGCATGAGTTTAAAAGATTTTTCTTTGGACGGCTTTGAACAAGCGAAAACAATCGCACATCCCCAAGTGGCATGTGGTTCACCAGATGGGCGACGATACCGTATCAGCCGCTTAGAATTAGATTCAAAATCAGTTGCTTACTAGCCTCATTGCCGTGAAGAGGCAACCACAAAATCCAAGAGACAAGCTGCACTACCATAACCTCTCCAGCAGGCACTGTAATGTTTCTGTTGGAGGCCACGATGGTCACCTCATGGGTAGACTGGCTTATCGACAATACATGTGTTGTCCCTTATTGTGAGTGGCTTAGAACAGTGCGTGTTATTCTCGCTATGGTTTGAAATGTGATCGAGTGTATGAAACCGGCGATGTTGCTATTCGGATATACACTGATCTGAAGCATAAGTGGTCTTTGCTCTTCCTCTTCCCTGAACCGGTCACAGTTTTATAAACTTCTGGTGTGGGCCATGGATTATCTGATTGAAACGTGACCGTGTAAGGGGTTTGCACCATGTACTTCCCATTAAAATCTGGTGAAAGAGGAAATAATCCACATTTACGTACCTTTTTACGTAATCAGAACGAAAAGTTGGACGTAAATTTCCTACCAATAGTGAAGCACTATTCTGCAACTTTAGCCGTCTTAAAGCTTACGGTAGTAGACAGTTTACATAGCATGGAACGATTTTATATAGTCTTTGTGTACAGCAACACTATTGATCAACGATTTGTTATTTGATTACAAATGGACTATTCAAAGACTATGGTTAAATTGCCTACTTCTCTACTATATTTGTTGTGATTGAAGTTAATGCTAATAACCAGGATAAAAGGGACCAAATTGGGATAGCGCGCCAACTGAATCAAGCTATTACTAAAGAGAGTAACAACATGTCCGATACTGAACTGCGGTCTATCCATACAAAATGCCATAAACTAGTCAAACGCTTGCTTTGAAGGTAAAGCAAAATTAATCATAGACAAATTTATTTGAGGTTATGATGTCCGATTTACCATCTACTCCAGACATTTAAAATCTTTCCGCAGTACGTGAACTCTGGCGAAGTGTATACTTTTCATTCGTAGGGATCAATCTGGTGCGTGCCGCCATCTTGCTCTCGTTGACTTCGTCTAACTTTGTGTGACTACGTGAATTTACACTGAGATACAATTAACTGCGATGGAAATAGCTGTATTCGATTAAACTTAATGGAATTAGTTAGCACATGGTATAACCTGCAGAATGAGAATCTAGAAAGATATATATTCCTTAAAAAATACCTGAGAACGTAACTTATTTAAAGTTATAGTCAAAACCCAAATAAGCATCTAATGTACTACCGAGTGGCTCAGCAAATTCACGTAATACATTGTTCTGTTTGGTGAACACACAACTACTGGTTGTTTATTCGGTGCCAGTTTCGTTTATAACCCATAAATCTGAGTAACACGGATACAATAACATTTTTACAGCAGTCTCTCCGAGAGATTTTCTATGCAGTGTGTATGAGCACCTAGCTGTTGATGTTAAATCTGTATCAACATTGTTCACGGCGACGTGTATATTTGACGGTATGTAATATGTTGCCGATGCCTACAATCTCCGTCTACGTTGTGTAAATGAGCGCCGGTGTGGAATAGATAATTGTCCATATATTCTGAAGCAATATACTGTAGGATATAAAAACTGAATTCCCAACCGTAAAATGACATTCTGCAGGTACTCAGAAGCTTCTTGTGAATGGAAGTGGATTGACGATTCACTAATACCCCCATGCAAACAGCCAGACGACCTATGTAATCGTTTCACTCGAACCAGTTTATTTATCACTGAACACTAATGTACTGAGATTAAAGTGGTATGACAAGTTAATATACACGAGATAATGAAACTCCGAGTCTAATCGTTGATGTTGTATATATCTTCAAATTGAGGGTTTAGTGGTTATTCACTAACAGAAATGAATTACAAAAAATGGACAGTTTGTTGTTTATGTCTGAATGAATTAACATACAAAAAACCCGCAACATCGGTTATGATCCGACTATAAATCTGAGAGTAGGGGGCAAGCAAATTCAAAGGGCTCAGTTTAGGTTTGCGAATAATTTTGCTTGTTTGTGATTGAAAGGATTACACATGCAGTAAGCCAGTCAATTATTTCAATTGATAGTTTAAACTTGAAATAATTAGCTTCTTTCAAAAGTTTGAAAAAATCATTTAGAAAGTAGCAGATGCAGGCAATTCGTATGGACTCGTCGGTGCCAAAATTACAATAAAATGAATTGGTTTTTAAATCAAATGATTTGGGCGGTAGGTGGACGACCACAGGGACAGGAAAGGTCACCAAGTGTGTGACAGGGTCAGGTTCACGAAAATGAACACATGACGCCGGCTTCAATCGATTGATTGCGACCGCCCCAGCAAAGCGGAAGATTTTTAAGCAGAAAGGCTCAATGAGATTCTAACAGCACAAGCTAGCTCGATGACGCAACCAGTGGTCAGGAAGGGTCTAGCGATTTCAGCGACATTGTCATTCTGAGGTAACGCGGACTTCTTTAACCACCTAAGGAAACGTTTATTCAATCCGAAGATCAAGCATCTCTGGATTCTGTCTGTGTAATTTTCATCTCAGCTATATATAACATTGTAGACACAGTGTGAGATCGCAGCAACAGGCTGACCTCCTGTCCGAACTGATAGGTAGAGTTCGGCTCACTGAATATTTGTTTCATCGAATTTAATAGTGTTTGCGTACCGTGAGGAAAAAAAGGAAGTTAATATAGAACTGCCTTTCATGGGGGATCACAGTATGCATCAAAAAACTTCCAATAACAAGACGGCGTTACAGGAAACCACAAGAAAATGTGTAACAAATTAACAGATTCCTTTCATGGCCGGATAAAACAACTTTATAGACGAAAATAAACGGTGCATTTGTCATTTTCTGTACACCTACTTCCAACCTGCGGAACTAAGGTTGCATCGAACTTTACCAGCAAACATCTACAGGTCTTCCCGGTATTGATCACATGTGGAGCGGTTAGTAGATCGTGAACTGATTTTAATCAGCTAGCGAAATATATTGTCTGGTTGCACAGATTTCGTACTGTTTCACATAAGTGTTACTCAGCAACTGATATCTAGTGTGCCCCAGTTGAATCACAGCATTCATACTGCGTACGTTTTCCCAGATGGGTTAATTAACTGAACTCTAATTACATGTCGTCAGTCAGTCTCTATGGAACTTCGACACATTCGTTGTAATATGTTCTGTGGCCCAACAAACATGTTCAACTCTGGACTGTAATAGTAATTTTGGGTCGGATATCAGAACGGCTAAAACGGTTAGATTATGTTCATCCTCCTACAGAATGTATTAGGCGTTACGTTAAATTGTTGCCTCTGAATAGCAACTAGCTAAGAGTGGTGTGAAGTGATCAAAATCCAGTGAGTGTTATTCACCAACAGTGCTCAAGTTGTAAAACGTTCAAGGAATATCACATTATAGAAGGTAAACTTATAATCACTCAAATTAAACCTCATAGTTTTTTAAACGAGAACACGACTGCAAGGGTAAAGAATGCTCGATACATATGTGCCATCTTTCTAAATCTAAGTTCGGAAGGACGAGATAGTAAACCAGCTAGTGTTGTCAGCGAAAAACTACCAAAATACTTGATTAGTTTTAAAATATTTTGCGTTATGAAACATTCGGGATAATAACAATTTCAAAATTCCGTGACAGTCTTCTTTCAATTTGAGTTTCCCATGTACAGAAAGTAGATTTCCACTGCGTCTTGATAATACAGTCGACACAGTTGTGAGACATGCTGACGGTTCAATTTAACCAAACTGATGTATCATCTTTGTATCTGATTGTGACACTTTTGGAACTTCATCGATCTGTCGATTAAATGCTTTTGGCATTAGGATAGAATTTATTCGTGAATTTATCTTGATAGAATAAACTATTTATGTAAGTTGCCTATATTTTGAGTGGCGGACTTGAAGCCCAATGAGAAGGTACTCAACTCATGGACAAAACCAAACGTATCACCTAGGCAATGGGGAACCAGTATCTAGAATACTGGTTGAAATCGTTCCGACGTTACTTCCAAGTCGGTTGGCACAGAGAAATCCACACACGTGGACTTTGGTAATATTGTCAGTTAGTGGATATAGGACGAAACAATAAACCCTAGAAGACTGGGAGACCTGATTGACTGAACAATGTTGTGCGTTCAAGAATTGTCTGAAATGAACAGCCCATTAATTCTGATTGGTCACATTTGCCGCACCTTATAAGTTAGTTAAACTGAATGTACTTTACATAACTTGGACAACACTCAAGATTGGTCGCATTCCCGTGGACATTCCCCCTAGCCCAGGTCGAAAAAGATGCACTATACTGAAGTTTCACTCTTTCAGAGGTCGTTAGTAGTTCATATGTCATCCACAGCCAGGAGATGCACCCAGCTACGTCTTTTTTAGGCAGCGGTGTTGTCTACTACATCACTGACTTCATTTTAGTCGAGACTGAATTGTGCTACACAACCGTTCATCTAAATCCACCTATGAGTAATTCACAAATTTCTCGATCACCTCGAGGCCAAAAATCCTTTGTTACCCACCATTAAATACATTTCACCTGGTGGCTGTCGTAAGAAAGTGATTTACACGCATTCATCTGTAACAAATCCATCCTTGTTGTCTTTATATATGCCATTCACAAACCCAAATGCTTTAAAAGTTCGGTCATTTTTATTGCTGAGGCTCAAACCTATAGAACTCTTTATACAGGCAAAAGCTGTCATAAACTTCACAGAACTACATCTTGCCAACCCTTTAAACGATAGATACCGAGGATATGAGGCAAAACTCGGCAAATTTGTCACCACAAGCCTCTTTTCTCAAGAAAAGTTCACTAAATCTCTCAATCCGTAACGCAGTAAACTTGATCTTGCTACAATAATAAGCATAACTAAACACAACCCAAGAGCAGGGTCACCTTATGGACAATTTACGAAGTTGAGGATGAAACAAATGGACCTGCAATTTCAATTGATAGTCGGTGGAATTTTTGGCCCTGCCCATGTCACGATAGTTTATTTAACCAATCTAAAGCAAATCCCTGCAGTGGAAGTGTTCTTACCTCCGCGAGCTCCGTCATACTGCATTTTCCAGTTAAGCCCTGTGTGTCCGGCCACTTACGTAAGCAGGACGGGGAGGCAGGTTTGCAGTCCGACAACAACAATTAATCTAGCCCGGATTGACCGTGAGAAAAAGTAGGTCCCAGCACCTGGTGTTGAGTGAACAGCGTAACGCAAGTAGTCAGCATCTTCGATAGCACTTCACTTTTTGACTACTAGACATTAGTTCAGTATGACTAATGCTTTCGGAACCGTTTACGTAACTAACACTAGACCACTGCTTCTGAGAGTGTTGATAGTTACAACTGACAACCATTGTTTTGCCAAACGGAAAGATATTGTCTTCAGTGTGAAAGAGGTGTGATAGACAAAAATCTCAATGTCCACATGTGTGATTTTGCATTTTTTCCACCAATCTTATTTGTCTGTGCTGTTATAACACCAACATACTCGTATGATCCTGATGGGACGCAACAAAATTCGTCAGGTAATATGGTATTGTAGTCTGTTGCACTTGTTTTCGAAGCACTGCAGATGGTGTGTAAGTGCAGAAGTTGAAATTATAACAAAACCGACATAGGTGCTCGCTTCATCTAACAAAGTTTTGATAGGATAAACACAAACGATCGCAGACCATAACATCCCTCTGGAATTGTACATTTTTTAAAAAACTGCTATCAGTAATTTTCAGTTTTGCCCAGATTTCGTGAGGATATGGCTAATTCGTGTTTATAACCGTTGAGTTTCCATGTCATGGATGGTTCACATTTTAACATCTGGACAAAATCTGCACAATCAAACTTATAGTGTAATGAGATAACTCTGAACACAGGACCTGTCAGTACTTGATATACACATCTTAGTTGTCAAATAGTATTTGCTGGTAAACAGTGCGCTGATCACAAATCCAAGCAATTTTTATTCAAACGTTCAATGCTAGAAGAAAAAAGTTTGGGTCGATAAGTGTGTTGACGTATCCCAGACAATGCGCTTAAAAGTCCTCTAATGGATTTCATTTGAAAGTAGTTTTACTATGATAAGTTACTACGGTGGTTTATCGCCTTACTACCACGATTAATTAACGAAATAATGAAGTGGCAGTGATATCGCTTGTGTAACATTACTCACCTATTATCAATACAGTAATCAGGAAAGTAACTAAACATCTCTAACCACTTATAAAACAGTTTGTGAATCGCTAGTTTTGCATCCCAACCTAGTGCTTCATTAAAATGTAAGAACCTGTTTACTATTCGAATTTAAAAGGATGACTTTTAATTAATAACAGAGGATATTAAGATGACTCTTTGCATGTGGTAACAGCCCATGAGCACACACGGCGTCCAGCTCAACGATTTCTTACTAGATTGTTCTTCTTAGCCCCCGCTTGTTTTTAATACAGTAATAGGCCCGATCTATAAATTAATTCATTTATCTCACTACTTACGAGTGGTATAGTTTTATCGTTCGTTTTCACCACATTCGAAATTCATGGCGTAGTCATATACCGTTTACTTGGGACATAATGAAAATCAAAGATCACCTAGCGAAGTTTATTCCTACCAGGAGCAGTAAGTAATGCGTAAGCTCTACAGTGTTTTACCGTCACAAATATTTTGTGACAGACAGTTGAATATAGTGGTTGTAAGATCGTTTCTTTATAATGAATGTAAATTTTAAAGAGGGCATGGCAATAGTTACTTATTCAGGAAAAGAATAGCTGTCTGTTTACAAAATACTGTATTAAGCAACAAAAGTGTATGTCAACATTCAAAGAGTTAAGCGCTCTCAGTATTTGCTGAGTAGTTGGAGCGTTAATTTCCCAAAATGAATCTGGTATAAAAACAAGTTTATGCGAAAATGCATCATTATAATGCTTCAACATACACAAGGAATATTAGTCACAGCAGAGCAAATGTCTGCTTCAGAGTGCACGATGCCTGAGCACTCGGTAGCAGTTAATAACCATAAATTAGCAAGAATTCCATAAAAGCCAGAAGTCGACAATTTCTATTCCGCCTGGTTTCTTTAAACCAGTAGCTGTGCAGTGACTATTTGTGGTGATTGTCACACAGTCTATTTCTCATTATTGTTTTTTATCACATCATTTGGTAATTTTGTGTACATTTGCGCTTAGGACACAAATGTCTTAACTGCTCAAAGTCATGATGCTATTGCTACGGTATCAAAGTCAGCTTTCGGCTAAAACTAAGTCAGCTACTCTCTCTCTGTCTGTATTACTGGAACCATTATAGCTGACCTCGCGTAATGCTAAGAGTGATTCAACTTGAATGTCTTGATTTTCACACTTTGTCGAGAGAAATCAAACCTACATTTTGATGAAAAACTTGTTACTTCTCTATTCATTCATTAGGGTTTCCTATGAAATCTTGAAAAAGTCTACTTCTCTCATATGTTCACCTTGTAAATTCTGAAGCCGTTGGACTGGCCAAATTTCATACAATCTTAAGGAACGAAAATCAAGATACTAGACAGTTCACTTTTTAAGTTCAGTCTCAAGCAGCTCGGTGTAATTTTGAAAACCGAATACAAATTCAACTTCGTGGCCGATTGATCAGTGGAGTAAAATATACGTCGTCCTCAACGACAGCTTTTGTTACATCCGAACTTCACTTCTCATTTTGTCAACAGTGTCAAGATTTCAAAGCTGTTATGAAAAATGATCCGTTGGTTTTGTACAACAATAATGTGAGAAGACTGAAAAGTCAACAACGGCAGCGGTCCAAAAGTTGAACACTCGACAAACAGTTTATGCTAATCAGCTCATGAAGGCATGGCCGGAGTTTTAGTCCCGGCAGTGGCAAGGATATGCACCATTGACCAGCTCTAACCAGAGCAAAACTCGAGTCTAGTGCTCCTTTTCGAAAGGGGCCGACTGGAAAGTCTATGGGAATGTGACAGCTGCGCTCAGTTGTTGGTGATGTTCAACTTGAAATTAACCAAATCCCGGAATACTCACCGGTAACCTGTTGATATTACCAGTCACATTTTACGAACTCATCTAGTTAATAATTCTACTGACCGTTCATTCACTTGTTACACTGGCAGCGTCGAACCATTTATTCTTCTCGGCTTTACAGGTTACCTTAAGCAGGCAACTCTAGAACCTTCTGGAGCGTCTGTTAAATGTAGTATTAGACACTGTTTAACAACTCTTCGTTAGTGACAACTCACTGTTCAGTGTTAACCATTCTCGTTTCTCGATTACTGATCGATACCCATCAATTGTTAGTTCAAACAATATGAAATTTTGAAACTTTCTGTTTCACTGTTTGCACCTACAATCGAATGAAAAATGCTCAACTTACTCCTTCATTGTTCCAAGGGTTTTGTCAAGTTCGCTCGACCTCAAACGCAATCATACTTCTACGAAACCAGGTATCGTTAATTTTGGTTAATGTTAACCCATTGGGAAGGCAATTGAACGACTTGGGGAGAAATCAAATGTTAACACCTCAACAATCTTCGACTTACCGGTTGTCACTGCTTAAATTTGATGATAAAACGTGTCGAATTTGCGATGATTAGCTCAGAAAATTTCTTCCGCATAGTAATTGTACCACTGTTAAACAAGAGAGCACTCTGCATCGATTTCTTGGTTCAAAATATTTTGCAAAGTTTGATCTAAAGAATGCTTCTCTACAACTTTCACTTGATGAGACCTCCGGTGTTCTGAAAACCATCAGTACTGCTTTCCGAATGTTCTACCATGACTTCTCGCCTGTTTTTCTGTATTTATGGCCTGCTGTATTTCAGGATGATATGACTGTCATTAATGCAATCTAAGGGGTGTCTCCGGCTATCAAAATGATACTGTGCACATGCCAACCAAGCCAATTCATGGTGAATGAGTGTATCTTCTACTCAGATGTTTTTGCTCCTTGAATGTGGATATAATTTCTACCAAATGGAGGTGAGTTTCGTGTTTAGGATTACAGGATGATCAGAGGTGTTATCATCTTGCTCCCGGTCGTCTTCTACTTTTAACTAAAGCATATAATCCAAAGACATTTGGGGAATCTCCTTCTTTAGCAAAACTTTACTTGAACTATCTTCTCGAAATAATTTTGCTTGGATTGACTTACATGAACAAACCTTCCTACTTCTGCTGAACCTCTTGTCTCTTATTACATAAGTATATACGTTTTTCCTACAGCTGTCGTCAGCATTGATCACTTTTGAGTCACCAGCGAGTAATAAAACTGCGCTAGAACAAGAGGGTGATCTTTTCAACTGCTTTCACAGACGCCTCAGTTCGACAAAAAGTGTTTATAGGCAAACACAGAAGGAAGCATCGACGATTTAGTAAGCGATCACCAGACTTCAAAAATACATTCTTGTTGTTCATTTCATTAGAGCCATTGATCCTGGAGCCATTAACATTCCCTATAATCTTAACAGATCTCTTCCTAAGTCATCCACAGCAATGGTTCGACGATGGATTGGAGCTTCAACTGCACACTCATAATATTCAGTATCGTAGTGCAAAATTCACACTCACTGCTGACTATTTATCTCGATATTCCGAATCCGAAAGAGCTGTTGGTTTAGCATGTTTATTCGTTTAACCACTTCCAGTTTCGCGTTCTCATTTGATCTACAAAACTCAAAAATCCGATAAAGCAATCTCGACTTCATTAAGTAGTAGCTGTTACTGTGAAATCCAGTGAAGAGTTCTTGAATTCTACAAAGGTCAAAAAGAACACAATGTTACTCTCAAAGGATAGTTTTACCTTGGTGATGGAATTCTTATTCCTCTATATTACGACCTGTTATTTGGGATGAATTACAAAACGGTCGTTCGGGAACTGGAAGTATGAAATCGTTGAGTTCTTGGCGGCTAAAACTGAACGCTAGTCTGTATGATTTTTCCAAGCATTTCACTCAATATGTGTGAAAATTTCAGTTGCAACGGCGCCGAATATTTTAGTCTATTCTTGGATTAATACTAGGCTTTGATCAGTCTTGATCCATATCCGCCTTGGTCGGAAGTTTCTTTTAGGCAATCGACAACTACGGACTTCAACTTAATTGAATTTCGTAAAACGTTCGTTCTAGGGAGAGTACCACGTGTTATGGTCACCAACAATGGTGCTCATTTTTATGCGCAGAAGTTTGATGACTGGCTGAAAATAACTAGTTTAAACAAGAATATTTTGTACTCTCTATATCTCAATAGGATTTTTATTTACATGTGTCTAATGCGCTGACAGACGTTTCGCCTGTATTAATTTCGAACAGCGTAAATATTATTCAGAACCTACAGAGCACCTCTAAGTTTATGCTTCACAAACTTGCGGAAAGGATAACCACGAAGCCGACGTTCACTACACAGATGGGATGATCGGGAAAATGGCACACAATTTGCTTCGTTCAAATAGTTCGTTCAAATTCTGTGTGGCTTTTCAAAACGTGTGACTTATAGTCACGAATGCGCGAACCGAGATTGGTTCTCATGCCGATTAGTTTGGCCTTATCGAGGTTTCAGAATGCTAAATCTTTTTCGATTCCTACAAATTATACTTTGTACAGAATTATCACTGTGTTTAATTGAGGCTGTGATGGTTAATCTGGCCAGTAGACGATCTTTATCTTTGACAGCTAAGTTAGTAAGCAAGGAATCCGACTAAAGTTCTGGCTTGGTACATCAAAGCTTCCCACCAAATAAGCACTAGAAAGAGTGTTGAGAGTCCATTCGGACAACTGGATCAGCACATCAATGACCAATGTACCTCAGGCGTCTTGGGATTACTCATGATACGTAGGTGAAAAATACTGCACTCCTGGGAAGTTTTCCAGGATTTCATGAGTAGCGTCATCGTCTGACATGTTGCATGATGGGAGAAAAATTACTGTCGATAGGATCATCGCTTGACTACCAGTTCTAATTATATTTATCGTACTCAAATTCCCCGATCACCTTGAAAGTCGGGAGACTGCTTGACAAAAACTGTGGAACAGTCTTTCCTCACTCGTACGAAGTCGACATGACACACTGAGTACTTAGGGTTGCTCAATTCACAGTCGTTGGTGCTAACCGATAGCCAGATAATAAAAATAACAACGGTGGTATTAATTGTAGTAATAGTTTTCAGTGCTTCTGTAAGGCACATCTAGTACGCACGATCAGCCCATAATATCAAGCGATACAGATGAATCATATCAATACCGCAATGCGGTAAAAGATAAAATCTGTTTACTAAAGAAAGAAGGGATGTACACAACGCTACATTACTAGTTTACATGATGGGTAACAGTTTATATGAAAATGCGATAACACATCAGTTTACGGTTTACAAGCTTAGGCGAGATAAGCGCCTGAAATGATAACCAAATCCATGACACAAAAATACTTTAACATTACACCTCGGCGCATTTCGAAAAAGTTCATTTTAACTGGTATCAGTAAAAGGTGGAAAGAAGTTAGCGCAAAATGGAAAAAACTGGAAACTCGGTACTTCAGCAGACCAATGTGATAACAATTGAGCTGTACTTCATCAGTTTCTCGAAAAGTTCTAAAGTCATTGCAAACAACGGTATTAGTAGAAAAGCAGCCGGACCTCGTTTGCTGAGATCGTCAACTGAACACTTGTTACTGTGCAGATAGTAGTGCTTCCAATTCACTCACTTTTCTTGACATCGACGGAAAGGTTAAAGTGTGCCAGGAACTCAGCTCCGATGAAGGGTATTTGAATATTGGCAAGTAGGAATATCCACTGAAAACGCCAAAAACCAAAGTCAACAGTGCTTGAGTGCTCTCCGAATACACTGATGCTATTTTAATTTGCGACCTGTTGTGTGTACTAACCAGGCTAAAGTCGACAACTTAAGTAGAGTAGGATAATGCTGAGTTCGGCTCTGTTGTCAGTAAGAAACCGCGAGCCAGATGACCGATTCCCGATTTGAAGTAAGTGACTGGTACGTGTTGGGTCCGAAATAGTCGTCACTGTTACTGGCTGGCCCGCTGATTTGAAGGTGATATGTGGCGAGTTTGTAGTATAAACGGCTGGGTGCACTTATTTGCCTTGTGTTGGTTGTATCAGCACCACCTTGATCGACTGCCAGAGTTCTGTCGTGTACTGCTCTCTGAAAAGCGTCTTTTAAGCTTGTCGATCTGCATGATCACGTTGTCCACACTTTTGCACTTCTTATCTATCAAAAGCTTTAGGTTTTCGCCAATTGCTTGGATTGAAGTGAACGACGAGAGAACTGTTGTGGTAGCTGCACATTCCGGTTGCGGCAAACAAGTTTCAGACAGCTTGTATGCGAGGGTGACCAATTATTCGATCGCACTCTCTTAATCCGTGACGGCCAAAGTGTGCTGTACTGCAGACTAAAACATTTCTGCCAATAACTGCCTCACGATTACATCGTTCAGCTTCCGCGAACCCAAAAGACTTCTCGTGGAACGTAACAGTTCGGATGGTGGTCGACCGATTCCTGCAAAAGTTAACCTCTGATTCTTCAGTCCGTCCTGTGATTGCGTCCTTCATAAAAGTGTAATGGAAATCTGGGGGAGCGGGTTCCAGCAGCCTCTCCACCTGCAACACAGAACGGCACGGATTGATCTACGTATAAAAATATCATTTTCTCCAATATTATACACTGGATAGTGAAAACAGCCCCTATATATTGGAACCATAGTCCAGGACTTTTGGAGATACACTCAGGCACTTTTAAGAAAACAATATATTCTGTCCTAATAATAGTGTCCGAGCTGTCGTCGAACATTGCTAGTGATACCAAACGAGGTGAGACTGAATACTGTCCGAAGAAAATAGCAATGCTCGTCAAGTAATGTAGTAGCCTAGTAAACCGAATGTTAAAAATGACCAAGAACATGATAACATCGAAGGAAAGCTGGTTGTGCTAACGAATGGGCGTAGAAGGCATACCGATAAAAATGGAACGATTAACTGACAAGTCAAGCACCGCTGAGTTGAAAAAGTCACTGCACACAAAAAAGACAGCGCCAGAGAATATGTTCAGACGACGTCGAATAAACAGTTTCACATGCGGCGCAGAATGACAAGATGTTGAGTGTTGGCCAGTCAGCAGACATGCTGAGCTGAAAAATTTCACCGTGTAATTATTTCGTCGGCCGAAAATCCACTCACAATGAGAAGACGGAGGTGCGCGGAAACCTCCGTTTAGTGTTGTAAACGGTCAAATTAAAACATGAAGATGCTTTCAAACAGAGGTACAGATGAAGCTGACAAGACAGTATACACAAAACATACGTAAGCAACTTAAAAAATACAACCGTAAACTGTGGAGATTCCAGATGTAGAAAGAAGTAACATATGCACCTAGTAAAGGTCATCCAAAAGGGTGGTACATCATTTTTATCAAGCCAAATAAATATGAACATTGCAGTTGGACGCAGTAATTACGCGCGATTAACTATTTCAGACGTAGGATTAGGAATGCACATATGCCAATCGACCATCTTACCACAAAGATGTGCATACCACAGTAGAAGACCCTGTCTCCTACCTGTGAAATTCCCTGTTGACATGAACTGCTTGTGGCCATCTTCCAGTTCAGGGGATATGCATGTTACCGATGCATCCCTAACACCCAAGCGAGTTACCGAGCTAACCTCTAAACGTTTGTATAGCGCCCTAACAATGTCAAGTTATAGCTTAAATAACTCTGTTTCATCAAAACAACAACAAATCACTAGATCTTCCTTACTGACAGATTGTTTACCGAGTGCCAAGGAATCGATCAAAGATGGTGAGATTCCGAATGGTGACCGTTGCCGAGGTCATTAGTGTCCGATTACGCAACCCGGACCTATGTGCTCAGAAGGAGTTCGTGTGGACACTTAATCTACCCTGGCTTACAATCAGTCAAGCCCACGAATTGGAACAGTCATTGCGTAACTGATAACACACGCTGTCCATAACCTCTATTGACCGTTTCTCTGACTCACACCAGTCACTGTTTTCATATTTATTGTGTTGTAATTAGCCTGATGATCAAACACAGAAAATAAGTCTTGTTCACTACTTTGTCGTTCTGATGAATTCATTGGGTATTTTTGAGCGCATATCTACATACATGGATTCTAATAAACCTTTCCTACCTATTCACCCAAACTTTGCAAATTCAGCAACGAGCACCTCTTCTTTCACAACCTCCTATCTTCAGTGACTGATTCACGGGTTCGAATCTTTTGATCTAAAAAACAGTTAATGAAAACGGGTAGTACCGTAAATCTCGAGGATTACAACAAATTACAAGAGCAGGATAAATTTACCAGTTTACTGAAGTGATACGTGTGCATAATAACTGTCATTTAGAGGGAGGCTTCAATCTTCTGATTATTGCTCACTCGCATCCGTATCAATCTGTAGTTAACTGGGGTAACTAGCATTCCTAATATTAAACCGTCCACGTATAGAACAGCACTGCTAGACCGATTTTTCGGAAGGTCGTTGATATAAATAAGATATACTCTCGAGCCGACCAGTGGCTCGTGAGGAACACATTCGTCCACTGCGCGAAGGTTAGAGGCAATCGATAATTTGAGTAATATCTTAGGTTGATTCACGCTGGCCTCAGCACTATTGTGTACGAGATGACGGATTTTGG
Source organism: Paragonimus skrjabini miyazakii (assembly GCA_014338405.1). Lineage (NCBI taxonomy): Eukaryota > Metazoa > Platyhelminthes > Trematoda > Plagiorchiida > Troglotrematidae > Paragonimus > Paragonimus skrjabini miyazakii. Next base: position 103,308 of record JTDE01002491.1, read on the forward strand.
ATTTGTGATGAATCAAGAAGAAAAGGTGAATGATCGGAGAAACTACGATGGTAGGCTTTAGGGTGTGGCTTCGCCATGTTTTTTGGGTCAAAACTTCAAAGTTGTCAGTTTCGTGGGACATGTGTTCCAAGTTGCTAATGCTACCAACAGCTATCGTTCCAGGTAATCGGTCACAGTAAATTACGTGTATGCAAACTTTGACGTGTGGTGTTGAACTCTTGATATAGTCCAGTGTGGTATTCAGAGCGTTGTAGTTGAAGCTGGAGGATACTAGGTTTTACTCTAGATCTGGACAGTTGTGGCGATCGTGTACTGATTTCTCGAAGGGGGTTGGGAAATTGTCCCGCCGTACATCGTTCAGACGCAGTCTGCACGCTGTCTGACTGCATCAAGCTCACCAAAAAGTCAGCCTATAATTACCTAAGTAACCGTTGGGGTCAATATTTCTTTGGAGAAAACCCTCTCTACTTGTAACGTACCCACTGATATTTGCATGTGGAAAGTATGAAAGGATGAGTTACGGTAGCAAAACTCGGCTGCGATTACATGCTGATTAATGCATTGGTGTTTGAACGGACTGCAGTGATCAGCGATCGTCTGGGTCGCTTAAGGAATCCGGCTACAACCATGTTCTACTCGTTTGTCTGTTCTGTTAGCATGCTTCTGTAAGCCTGTTTTAGAGAGTCTCATGTTAACTCACTGCCACTTCCTTGGGTCATGCAGCCAATTGCATGCAACGAATGTTTGCCCTTTACCCGACGACTCATCGTGCACTCTGTTCGTCAAGGTCGTTATGCTCGTATCTGTTCGACTGTTGTTCACCGTACTAGAATATTCTGCGTATTTCTCGCTTGGTCCACTTTTGAGTGTCGCCAAGTAGGCTGGAGGCTACTTCTTGTTCTTGCCGTTGGTTCCAGACTAGGCTAGATCAAACTACTTATCATATTTTCAGACAGTGTTGGAAGCATAGGATTTGTTTCAAAACCTTACTGTGTTCTTTTAGTTGGATGACTGTTGAGACCACATTTCGACTGCTTTCCAGGAAAAGAGTTTTGAATTACTGGTGGTCGCGGTAGTAGTAGTAGAAATAGTAGTGCATATCTACATGTCCAGTTGAATGTCATATCCAATGCCACACTTCACGTTACAATTAGTCCATCATCTGGTTATCAAAAAGCAATTCAGTGTCTGGTGGAACCTCTCTATAGGCTGTTGGAGCAGCACTTCGGACCGGCAAATTCCCATGTTTAGTGAAGTACATAAAGATTCCCTTGTCAGTTGTCGGTAGATCAGCGTCAGTAGCGGCCCATACAGGATAATGGAGAGTACACCATCTTTATGTGCTCTTCTAAAGTAGCCTTAGCTCCTCTACTCAGCGTGGAAACTTTTCCGACCTTCTGCATTTTACCAAAATGTTGGGCATCCCGGACAAGACTACTGAAAGTGGCCACATCACAGATTATACACTTGATTACGCCGTGTCCCACGATGTCGTTTTGTACATAAACCGGAAGCGTGCGGCATCCAAGGAGAAGTGATGTGTTAATTGGCGTCTTACCTTGGTAACAGAACTTCTAGAATAGCAAAACATTGGTTTTACATCTTCTCGCAGTTTTCAAAGTTCTTCGAGGGTCTACGTTAAGTTCAGTGTTATCTCAGATATATATCAGCGACGCTATATATGACATCTTTTTGCTGTGTTGAAGTTTCAAAATTTGGAATGCTCGTGATTTCAATTTACTACAGTCAGATCTTTTTGGTGACATCCACTAACTCTCGTGGTTCTACGCATAACACAGTACAATCTTCAATTGTTAAAGGTGGTACCAAACATTTTTTCATTGCTGACACTGGTACTGTTGAGTCTGTAGTGAGATCAACTTCGACGTCCCCAAAATCGTAAACTCCCCAGCGACATGAGAGTTGACATGCCAGTATCACCACGCCGGTTCACATTACTTTGTCAATTTACTACAAACCACTAACACCAAAGTTAGTGTGCTGACGTAGATATTGCAGTTTTACTCGTAGCTGTATAAGGAATCTGCGCCATCTCTACCAGTGTAGGCTACATTCACTAGGATAACAATGATTTAGCTACTAACGTTGGGAACGCCGCCCAACCGGGCGGTCAACTGGAATTTCCGTCGACATTCGTCCTCTCTGGCGGCTGCCGTGCGGTTGTTCTGAAGGTTCTCTCACGTCCAGCTCCCTAGCGCCCTTATTCATTGCGTTGAAGTCCGCTTGTGTACGGTGAGTAAATAAATAACTATTGTTTGCAGATTCACCTTCTTCTCACTGTGACTTCCGATCCGCGTTAATATAATGCTGGGGGAACATTGGGTGTACAAACTTCGGAGCTAGCCTCACGATAACTTGTTTGTTGTCTCATTGCCGTTGACGTCTTATCTAATTGGAAGTGACTGATAAATTTTTTAATGACTCACGCGTGTGCAATACTTTGGAAAATTGAAAACAATAACTTATACCTTCTGATATGATAGATATTTTGTATGAAGTTACTTAGTTGCTTCCTCTGAAGAAAAACACGGGACGGATCCTATCTGCCGAATACATTCGCAAGTGCTCTTTCTGCCTGTTTTTAGTAAGTTCCCCTACTGCATCTCGTATTTTAATTGAGCAATGCCGCCGTCACTACAGTTTCAAAACTTGATTTTCTGCGGAGGACCAATTTTGGTAAATATCAACTGGAATTTTCCTTCTTATTCGGAACCGACACGTTGATGCTTCCTACGCCGTAGCCTGTTATAATGTGCCTTGATATGTTTCGCCTATTAACCAGACCATGCTGTTTGAATGCAATCTGGTTGTTGACCTTCTTCATAAGATTAGAGCTTAACTCACCCGGGAATCTGTTCTCTAACATTAATAGTAATAACGCTCAATAATGCTCGCACAAATTTTATGTCATTTTGGTTAGATGGATCAAAACTTTTAACCGTTTCTCTGTTGCATCCAGTACAGCTTTTTTAACGCTGTGGAGTCGCTGGTCAAGCAAGAGGTTCCTGTTCCTTGACCATATACTAATTGTACTTACTGTTCTGCTACCGTACTCAGAATTTAATAGGAATGACAAGCCTGCGTTTTTTTCGCAGCCAATGGGGTTCGAACAAAACGTCTACGTGAACCTTTGCGTTCAAATGGTGTTTTCTACTTTTCTCAAGCCTTTGCTCTCCATTCTTTATTTCATCATGGAGCCTGTGTGTATTCGTTTGTACTCATCTTTTGGAGGGCATGCAGATGTGTATATTATCTCTCAGCCTTAGTAGGTCATTTTTTTCTGTCTGCAGTTTGTTACATTTTATTTCCAACTATCTGAAAAATCGTTTATTTTCCTTGTTATGAAATACTATTAGTTTTTGCATTATGTTGTTTCCCACTCAGGCTTAGTTAACTGTATATATGCATTTGTGTACTCACCTCAGAAATTCCAGATCCATCTATTTTTCTGATTCTTTCACTTTTGTTATTCACCACAGGCGACCTTCATGTGCACCTACAACTTATCTAATTTTTGTCTATGAATCGCTTCGTTAAAAAATGATGAATCTGCAGAAATATGGCTTTTTGCAAAAACCTCAAATTTTCGATATCGGTCAACATCACTTCAAACGGTTTTCGAAAATCCGCTCCAATAAATTAGTTTC
>JTDE01002492.1:13939-39205 GCA_014338405.1 Paragonimus skrjabini miyazakii
TACATTCCCATAACAACACAAAAACTCTGGCAATAAAAACAAATTCCTTTTGATTACCAAGTTTCGTCAAGTCACCCTGATATAATTGCTTTAAAACTTAGTGTATTTTATGTGGAGGTTATTGCCATTTGAGCTAATTCTGAACGTGTGGACTGGCATGAAGACATTAAACATTATTGCGAGGAACCTGGTGTTGACTGTTGTTACATTCTGACGATTGTCTCATTGGAACTGACATGTCTCCGTCATGATACGCAAATCTTGACAAATATTTACAGCATTTTGGTGATTTTCGTCCAGTCGCTTATTGTCCTATTTGTCAAAATTATTCAAAGTGTTGGCATGTGATTCTTCTCAACGCATCTTCTTTACACATATGGAACATGTTTTCGGAAGTGGTCGTTCTTGCGCGATATATCTACTAATAACCATCGTCACGTGAACGAAATCAGTTGGTCAGACTAACGGAGTTAATGTCATTTGCACTGACTTCGCAAAAGCGCTTGATGCAATTAATCAGTCTGCTCTGATCGGCAAACTTCACCACTATAAATTTCATGGTAACCTCCTTATGTGGCTAAAGAATAACTGGATCAATTTATGCCATAATGTACGCGTCAAGTGTGCGCACTTCAGTTGTCGGGACGGTTTCAGTGATTCGTTCCATTCATTGGATACGCCTATCTTATAAAATGAACTGAATATCCCGATCAAGAGGTTTCACGTAAATGAGCTTGAAACCAGTGGCGAGAAGCGCAAGAATGTGCATAGTTGACAGCTACAGAACACTACCCACTCCTCGAATGACTTGCATTTCAAATCGATCCTCGTGAGGAAGAACTCAATGATTTGGTTCGTCCTCCATTTCACCAGACAAACAAAATGCTCCTTAAGAATGGCGCCTGACCACCAGTACAGATGTGTGTGTAATATATCACGAACGAACGGTCTAAGAAATCGCCTCCCAAATGTGAGAAACGACCGAGCTAATAGCTGTGTACGCATAGTTATCTCTAACTGCGTGTCTGTAAAGCATTGTATTATCTTCCCGTGCCTGTGATCACTTCAAATTCTGTTTCCAGTGCAAAGGCTCACCATGGTCATCAGTTCTGTTTTAGCTGAGATTCTGCATGTGATTTCCGCATTTCAGCATTAGAGCATGTAGCTAGATGATCCTGCGCACCGAGATTGGAGACTCTCAGAAGCTGTCAATCGGATGTTTGAATTTTTGTTAAGTTAGGGCATCATAGTCCACTGAGCACAAAGAATTTATCCATTTGTCCATTTACGCCATTTTCTCCAATTAAATACCGAAATATAAAGGTCAAAAATGTTTCATCTGTTGCAGAACTGATAGGTTTTAAAAGCATCACCTCAGGATGCATACTAGGTTGGAAAGTCTATGATCGAAATTCCTCACCACACACACTGGTTGCGAATATTAAGCAAATTTTGGAAACGAAACAATTTCGCTTTGTTTGAACAGACTCATTGAAGTTCTCTGAGATGATGCCATTCGGCAGTGCTCTCTGGACGGCTGTCTTCGCAGTCATCGCCATCGATTTACCCTTCTTAACTGGTTTTCACTTACCTGACCATGCAGTACAAAACAAGAGCCATTCAAAATTCAGCGGTGGAGGCGTTAACAAGGTCCTTCATGCTTTGTAGCTAACTGACTTCAGATGATAAGGGCATCAAGTCTACAGAAAACGCAGTGAAACCAGTCTGTAGGTGTGTGTGTGTGTGCGTTCGTACCAGAATTTTTGTTCAGACCATCAACCTGATCAGTATCGACTGCGTATGAGCAAGAGTGCAAATCCGTTCTAACAGACGGAATGCTGTGTCAGGGATTCATGTGTGAAAGCCAAATGTGGAGTTATTCGTGAACAGATCTGCCCCAAACTGATCGAGCCTGATTGACCGGTGGTTTCGTTGTCGGCCATCGGATGTAAGGTTGATCGCTTGTTAGACAACGCTTCAGAATATCATACTTACTTACTAGTCGACCCAATGCAAGTACAGAATGTGGAACCATTGGAATAGATATTTACGTTTTAGATGCAGAAGTCTCACCGTCTGCAGTCATTTCAACAAACGCCAAACCTGCGAATAATCCATAAATTGTGAGGGACGCTGCTTCTACTGATTTTATGCTTCGGAATAACACCGAAATCGTTTCTAGTCAGCCACCAATATCACCTGGCATTCCTAAATTCGTACACATTGGCATCGAGTGCACGTCAATGAACATGACAAGCAACATTTTAGACATTCTGACTTGCAGGTGCGATGAGATGAAACAAATATTAAATCAGAACAAAACCAATAGAACACGAAAACCCGTGGATGCAGACGTTTCTTACTGACTCCTCAGTACAAGATATACAATAACATGAAACGTTTTCTACACATCAAACAGCTATTGGTGGGTGAGATGGATAGTCGATTGATGGAGTAAGGAAGGTCACAAATTCCGGCTGGGATTCAGCTCACGGACAATTGTTTCTGAACAAACAGTGTTAGCTTCAGTCGATTGATTACGACAGGTTCAGCAGACTGCTAGAATCTTGATTTATGCTCCAGGAAATACAGTTGATCGTGACTATACTACAGTCTGCAACATGTTTCATAGAAATGCATAGTAGACCGAGAGCAACTTCGGAACAGGCGGTCAGTGTGACCTTTACTGCTACCTTGACGAGGTGGTCAGGTTTGTATGCTATTCTGATCCGACGGGCTATACTGACTAAGACTCCGGTTCTTTCAGATGCAACCTTATCAGAGAGACCAAACGGGCAACAGTCAGACGAAAAGCAGTTACACTCATAGGATTGTATGTCGCACTACTGACCGCGTAGGAATGCTTAAGGAGTGACGCACGATCCTATGGGCATACAGCGGAACTAATTGTATAATTGCGGCACTGCTGTCTTCCATATCAGGAAGAAGGCGATTAGAAAATGTACCCTCAATCAAACAGCACTCCGATCGCCTAACGGTTGACCATGACATGGTATCACACAAAACCCCGACTTAGCTTCGAGTACATCCACTGCACCCAACCATTTGCATCGGTTAGTCTGGTACAGTGAAATCCACAATCCTCCTTCTCTCGATGTCAGCGGAATTTACCCGTTAAAATGTAGGAGCAAAGCCAAAGTTTGTAAACAATCAGGGTGAGGCTGACCATGGTATAGTCGAGACGGGTTTGTGTAAGGTAAATTTTCAGTTTCAATCAAGTTATGTGAGCATCATACACTTAGTCATGATGACTAACTTGATTTGACCAAAAAGCTGAGGCAAAATAGCAAAACTACTAAGTCACTGTATGTGCTATCTGTACTCATTTTTCTTATAAGTGACAAATTTAAATAACCAAATTGGACGGGTCCAGACATCAAACACCAATTATGAGAATCTAGATAACATCCTGTTAACATGGATATCTGCATAAATCAGCTGAACCAATAAACAAAAACCGATCAGTCAACGGAACATTGCAATAGATGCTCATCTCTTTATGTAGTTAATAGGCATAATTGATCTTTTTCCATCAGGCATTCAGGTATTACCTGAACGTAGTATATGGCGTATTGAAATGATATAGCATATTTCCGGTTGAACCAGAAATTTGTCTTATGATATCTAGCACACCAACTTTACCCTTATCGCGAATCGTATTGTTTCCATTGCTGCTTAAACAGTGGAATTGGTCACGTGCTAACACGTATATCAACAACAAATGTAAACACCAACTAGCTTTCAAGAACTATCTATCACTCACTCAATATCGCTGTCTGCAAATCTCCAAGGCGTGCACACGTTATCACATGTTCACGTCTAGTCGTTTGGACGCAAGACAGCTCACTCGACAGATGTGTCCTTCACTCGCTGCATTACTCGATTTGCTGTCTCAAGATTGTTCACTTCCAGCCAAACCAACGAGAAATAGTTCAGCTTGTAGGAATGGTTCCCATGTATAATTTCTCAAGAGATTGGTATTTCGTCATTTGATATTCTGGGGGAATTTCAAATTAAATTCATCAAAACCTACCCACCATTATTCGGATCTTTCTAATTGGTTTTCATCATCTTAATCTAGTTTTGAGTAAACGGTCTTAGCAGCACACAAATTATCTCAACTCTTCCCTCTTACTCAATATACCACTCTATTTCACAGCTACACAGGGTTTGTTTGAATCGGATTAACTAAGGTACTAACCCACTAACCCTTAAACAAATACTGTTAATAAATTTCAACTGAACGGTCCAATGAATTTAGGTTTACTTCAGTTTTCACTGTGTTGGCAAATCTGTGGCTATTCATTCGCATATGCAAGTCAACATACAATACCGTGAAATAATAGCTAATGAATATGATAGATTGCATCATTCAAATACGTGACACGGTTACCACTAAAAATTGTTGATTCTTAAGTATATATAAAAACGGACAAAAGAATAATGCTAACCCACCGGTCTTGTTGCCTGGCATATTTCGCTTCATTTGATCAGATGTTTACATTGCATTCTTGTTATTTATGAGACAGAATGAGTCAAGGTAAGCGAAAACAAGTGCAAACATTTATTCCATCGTCACTATTGTTTCAGAATGTTGACCCTGTCTTTCTGTTGACATGAGATTGATCACCATCTGCGAATAACAGTAGTCGCATCAAACTGAAGCATTTGTGAATCGTTGGTTGATTAAACGACTTAAACGTCATCAGTCTTGATGACCTTATGTCAAGAGGATGACGATTGCCATAGTTGACATGAGGGCAAACATCAGTAGCCACCAACTACGCCCTTTGAATGTCACTTCAATATTCACAATCGTATTAACACTGCAAACATTTGGTACATCTGTGATATGAAATTGCGTTTGTCACCGTCATCAATGAAAGAGCTGCGCATACGGTGTACGTTAAACATTGTTTTCACTTTCAGCGATCAGCTCCACAGACGAACGGACAGATGCACCATTAGAAAAATTTGTCCACACATTAGTTAGAAAACCAACACATACACATGGTACTCCATGACATGCTGCTCTACTACTGATATATTGATACCTTCGTCAATGTTACAAAGATTACTGAGTTTCACCAATTAGGCACCACCCAAACCGGCACAACATACATATTTCCAACGACCGCGTTACAGTACTAGTTCACTATAACAACGCTGTGTTGGATATACTTTTGCATTTGCACTTGTTTCTCAACTGTTTCACAGAGTACTGCGCAAGTCGACTAAGGAAAATTCATGTGTCCAAATCACTGAGCGCTCTCCTAACTTACTTAACGACCGGTGCAGTAATTTCTTGTTCATTCTGATGCAATCACAGTGTCAATATCATAACTATTTCTCCTGCAATTACTGGAGCTTATCAGGTCAGTCTGAATCAGCCAAACAGCGCATTTTCAATTGTTATTCATCGAAATAGTCCGTCCCCATTTTAACAAAAACCAACCAGACATGAATGCTGATCTTCTCATAATGACAACACCGTCGTCCGTTTCGTGTTCATATTCAAGTATCTTATTGGATTAGTGTTCAACATAACTCGTGTTCCACCAATCAGAACGTTGGGGCTAACAGCAGTAAATTAGGGGCAATGCAATTGGTCATCCACGTTGTTAGCATGAGCAATATAACTGTAAATGCAAGAGTTCATTTGTGTTGGAGGAGAATATCGTGAGGAAAATGCTTCCCACATTCTGGTCACATTTCTTCCAATTGCTTACTTTCAAAATTTTGCTAACGCATGCAACTCTGTGTTTAGAAATTGGAAAACATATCATATACTCCCAGTACAATGCAGAAGAAGTAAGAAATTTCTGTGTTGAAGAATGCAGGCGGAAAAATTGGTGCTGTGCCACTAATATCATCGCAAAGGTATGTTCATAAATACAAATGCTTTGTTGGTGGGTACCGTTGGAATTGCGATGTATCATCTGTGTCATTGACATTTTGCATATTTCTCCCACTCTCAACCACAGTACGATTGCTACCTAATGTCATACGACGCGAAACACCTACGACCCACAATCGGTCAAATCAATACAACTCTTCACGTGGGTAAGTCGGTAGAGTCAAACAGACTGCACACAATATAGACACATTTACTAATAATTTTTTGTTTTCTGATGTAAACTGTGGATTCTCAATTGATTTTGAAATTCCAACAAGCAATGAATTAAAGAAAACACGTCACTTCCAATTATATCTGTCTGTCTTCTGTTCCCGAGAGGTAGACAATTGGTTTCATTCACGCTGTGTTCTTTTATTGATTTCTCACTTTCATTTTTCATAAGGGTTTATGTGAATATGCATCTCGGTATACTTGTTCTCCTAAATACATGCAAGATTGTTCACACACTGTATCAACCTTTTAAATGTTTAGAGGAGGGGAATGCTGAAATACGTCTCCTCAGTGATTTTCACGAAAATAACCTTCGCAAGTGGCAAACTGAACTTAAACTCCATAATACAAAATTAAATGCTGGCTATGTTCTGCTTGATTTTATCGTGTAATTTGCCACCACAAGTGTAACAGTAGAACACTGTAAGTCATTTGAATATGTGCAACCACGGCAGAATAAACTGATTAAAACCTGAAAATCTGAGGTTACAAATTTGCTAAGTCAAGTGCGATTCCTCTGACCTCAAAATAGCGTTATCAGTCTGCTAATAGCCGGGTTCATCCTACTAGAAAATGCACTATCATTTGCGCAGAAGCTCTAGGCCTCAAATTCAAGACGTTGACAACGTAACAGAAGGAAAAACGTGAGCAAAAGTCTGAAGGTCGTGACACACATTTAAACTTTTCAGAAAACATATACTCGCCTCCGATAGCTACAACAGCCCCCGTGGAAACGCCTCAAGTGGACAGGCAACCATCCAAGATATATTTTTAAGCTTGACATTTTTGTCCTGAGTGCCATTTTTGAGGAAACAAACCTCCTAGGAATATATCGCAACGTCTTGTCAATGATTCATTATAAGCTGAATCCCAATAGAAACGTGATACATCGACAATCTCATCGGATTGAATACAGTCCATTTATGCATAAACATGATAGCATTTGTGACAGCGTTTGACATTAATTATTCGTAATGGCGCACATCGCAACAGATAAGGACGAGAAAGTTTATTGTCTACCTTTTTACTTGAAATGTACGTAGATAATTACGTAAGTTATATCGAACCGCACCGTTCCATCACAGTGTGATGATTGCGGAATCAACAAACGACAAACTGGTAGCTAGGTTATTTAATCCTGGAGTCCGTAGCACATTGCTATGAAGGGAACAAACCTGATGGGAATTTAGCACTATCTATGAGTACAAAATTACGTTGGGGACTCTGAAAAACTGAGGCCATCTCAATAACGGTGTAGCAGTCACATTGGTCGAATTTCATGAGATTTTACACATCATGATCAGAAGAAGACGAATCACGTTTCCTTTCAATACTCGTCGTTTCCAGTTCGAGGGGTTATTGTATTCCACCGATCTCATTCTCTATGTGAATCCAATATGTTTTTGATAGAATCTAAGCTTGTGGCATCTATTACTTAAACGCATAAGTGGCGTGGCAAATGGTATAAATCTGATGGTCGTGCGCTTTATTTTATTTGCTAATGCAACATTATGAGTTATGTTGATATTTACGAATATTTGCGTACGTTTACCATACTGCACCTATCACATAAGCCCTGTGAAACACATGAGCAATGAGGATGTTCACTCTTGACAGCATTTCGCCTGTACACGGCATTACACAGAGAACGTTTTGCATCTTCAAATTTGTACGGCAAATTAGTTTCCATCGTCGGAAATCACCAAAAGTGGTTCCTCCGGTGAAAGTGGATGCTGTAAGTGGGGACCGGAACTCTTGTTCATATCGCAGTTACACTCTACCATTTCTATCAGGTTATAACAGAGCAGGGCGTAATATAATAGGTGGCGTTTGTTGCACTCTCATCATCTCCCTTTTATCACAGTCAGCTGATATATTTTCTAGTACTGTTGTTTCCCTTGCGTGCCCGAGCAAAGTATATGGAATTTCGGTCAAGTTGGTAGCTGATCTATAAATCGTTTTGCATTATGTTCTCCAAGCTTGCACTCTATTTCCGTTACTATAGGAATGGATGTATATTTATTTACAAAAGATTCCTTTTCTTCAGTGGCATTCCGACCCTAAACTACTTTGGTTTAAGTAGGTAAGAAAATGAAAACTGAATGCAAATACAGCTAACTTTATTAAAGATTCCACCCCTATAAAATATATACCAAGTTTGCAATGACAATGAGTAAATAAAACGATAGAATCCCTCACATTAAGTACAAACCGAGCAGTTCGAGAATCTGGAACATGCAAGTTGTTCACAAGCTTTCATCACATTCTGTTTACAAATGATTCAAAATTAACCAGTTTAGACTAGGACCTTCAGGTTTCATTAAAATTGATAACCACATTGACGGACGTTAATCACTGTAAATTACGTGATATTGTTGTATGTAGAAAAAGTGTCAAAAACGAACTGTGTTACTCATTACCAGCCATATGGAGATAGATACCGACTTATCACAGTAATTATTGATACACGGACGAGGTGTTTTTGGATAGTTAACCATCCAAAACTGTTTCTTACGCGAGCAGTTACTATAAACAAGCCTTTGTCTACTGGGTTATTAATGAATGAAACTTGGTATTCGTGTTTCTCCTGTCGCTGCTTCTTAGATAACATACTTCGGGCAATCTGAAAACTAGATCTTGTGACACTTGCGTTCTTACTTGAAAAACAATGTGGATCGCTGGGGGTGGTCCGCTCCGTTGCTAAAATTGTTGCTGTTGGCATTAGAAAAGTGGATTTTAGACTGTACTTTGACAATGTAACAGAAAAGTGATATGAGCGAACGTTTGAAGCTTGTGACATATACACTTTCGAAATTATCAAAACTCATACACTCCCTTCCGACAGCTACAGTGCTCTCCAAGGAAAACACACCACGTTTCCGTCAACTTGATGACAGGTCAATCGATCGTTTCGCAACAGATCAATCACACCTATTTTAATCACAAAAGCATGATCTTGAGTGTATGACGTACCCTTCAGACAACCTTCCGCCCAGGTCGAACCATTTATTGCGTAGAGTCCAGTAACAATCTATACTACTACCCGTTAACAGTGAGATATTTGATTTTCTTCCTCATGACGCGTCTTGATGAGACCGATGTAACTGTGTTAGATTGAGAAATAGTTATCGAATGTAATAAATGGTTACATTATCAGTATATATCTAATGATGTACGATGCCAGTTGGTTGGAAAATATTTGGGAATTCATATCAACCTGGTAAATTATATCCCAATTTTCACCCATCCAATATTGGAGTGTTCCTGATGTAGTTACGCTGTCAATTCCCTAGTTCCCTTCTTGAATTCCTTAGTAAGCGGATGATTAAATGAAGAATTGGGTCCAAATGTAAAATTTCTCGTTTTCCTAACTCAACCGGTAAAGTATCCGTCTCATTTGGATATGTTGTTTCTGTGGCTGTTTCGAATTCAGTCGAAACCCAGATTTTTCCCAATTTGCTTTCAGTTAGATGTAGTTCCATCAACACCTTTCACACTCTTCATCAAGAACGTGAAAGTGTCTAGTTTCAGCTACTACAGCATTAGGACGATAAGCCTCGTCAGTTTCGTACATTTCAATCAACTTTGCTTCATCACTGTTTGAAAGACTGACTACTCCCAAATGTCACGTCCTGCGAAACATCTCATCTACCAATGCTGGGGAATATAGACAAGAGGCAGTGTCAGGCAGCAGAACAGAACATATTAAACTTGACACAGTAGGTAAACCAAATATTTACTGTTAAAGCTGATTGGAAAATGGGGACGGCAATTTCAAGGCAAAGCACGGTTTGTATTCGCTTGTTTTTGTTATAATTGAAAATGAAAAGCCAACTGATATTTAAAATCACCAATTCGAATGATCGCACAATAATATGAGACGAATTCTTGCACATTCGCATCTGTTACTTCACAGAGACAATCAACAGAAAACCAGAACAAATATCATCATTCTGCCAACCAATGCAAACCAAACCAATCACATTCCCATCACTCGCCAAGAATATATATCCACATTTCGGCTTCGTCTCAACAAAATAACTGGACCAGAAAATAATCGGCGGATCTGATCATTTATTGAACAGTCGGCCCGTTTTTCTGCTTGTGTTGTGTAGTGATAATATCGAGCGACTCATACATAGAATTTCACGTCTGTGTTCCCTGAGAAAATGCCTATGACGTCACCATATCCAGATGTATGATTGTGTCACAACTTGCTCCTACGACAAATGAAAAGGTTGCACAATGTAGCGCAACGTCTGCTGGTCCAATAGGGTGTTTTCTTGAGCTTTGTATCTGTTAAGTTGGTGAGCTAACGTACTCCATAGAGACGTATGCATTTGTTCGGATATCACCTTAGTAGTGGAACCTGTGATTTGCTAGCTAAATTTGCCAAATAATTTTTTTCGACTCTTGACCGGCACTCTGTATGGCACGCGTATGATACCATGTCACTGAGTAGCATTTGAAATGTAATATCTGGAGGAGGCCGAAGCCATTTTTGTAGTCATCTTCTACTGTTGATAAATTACGGGTTACACAGATCAACAGACCGGCCCAGCCGTAGTCGCTACAATGAACTCAACCAACAGGAATTGACTTAGCTGTTATTGGATGTAATGCACTTCGTGTCACATCTTGAAATTTCTAAGTAGGCGTTCGGCTGGTGTGTTCGGATGATGGAATTTAAAAACGTTTGTGTTGGAATTGGTTGAACAGGGCATCGCCAGAAATAAGGCTCGGTCAATCGAGAATAACGAGGCCCCAGTCAAAGCGGAAGCCTCTCTTTCTTTTTCGAATGTTCACTTCGAAATAGGTTCGCCACTGTGTACAGGAATGAACCAACTATCCAACAACCGTGCGATGCATAATCAACGTTTCTAATCACCTAGGTGAATATTACCAAGAGATAGCACATTAAATCTAAGTATGCAGCCATTATATCCGGGCACATCAACAGAGGCTATGTAAGAAATCTCTCCCCAAAGATGTAATTGTGCCAGACGGTGATAGCTACCACATCATCCGGTAATTAACCGGAATAAACCGTATGAGGTATGAACAGTGTGTGACTGAGATGTTGCGTGTCAATGAGTGTCTCTTGACCGGGCGCTGTTGTGAGGATCTGATTTGATGAATAATTTTGTCGGAATGCTCCTCCGTTTTCGAAAGCATGCGATAGCCATTACGTTGGATTTTAAGAAGATGACTTCGCAGGTTCGGGTTCCGAAATGTGTTAAGTGGATGTTATGCTTACTGTGGTGGAGCTCACTTTCTTTTAACAAGTCTTCTGAGATACGAATCCATACTATTGATGCTACTTCACCGTTCTGGGCAAATTTCATGCTACAATGTGCAACTACTGACCATCGACAAAATTTTATGGCCTCAACAGTATCAGGCATGAAAGGGAACTTCCATGTGAATGACTACTTGGTGCCGGTCGAAACGACTGAAGAAGCTATGCCTGTTGTAGGCGAAGTTCGCACCGTGCTACAGTAGTGTGGGTTATTGTGTATATACTTTTGGAGATTAGGCTGTAGAACACGGTTGACTTGGTCCAAGATAGTTTTGCCTGTCGATAAGCATTGCGTGTGACGTAGGAAGTGATAAACGGTTGCTTGCAGTTTCAAGCAAACTTTACTGATGCATCTTATACCAGCAGGAGTATACTGAAATGCGTGGCTTCCTTATATAACACTTTGGGAGTAGTTGCTTCAATGCTAATTCCAGCTCGTAGGTTAATTGAGGACAACTGTGGTCAGTGTCTTGGTTGAGATCGTTCAACAGAAGACACCGATCTTCTAACTTGAGAGAATTGACTGACAAATATCCGACCCGTTAAATCAACTAGGGTGCCCCGTTGAGGTTCTCTCAATATATTTACTGTCATGGGAATAGAATTGGATTTGTGTTGTGACGCATGTGATGTAGGTAACGGAGCAGTTGGTAATATTAGGCTAACAGCGTCAAACAGTTCGTTTAAATTTTGTTTTATTTACGGCAAGTTAACCATGGCTCCAGGTAAAGTAGTCACCATACCAATTCCTGTACTCACGGTGGTCATTCTCGCAGCAAAACTGACGAGGTTCGTTGGGGACGAACTGAGAGTACGTATCGACCGCGTAGTTCTGTGGAAAGGCTCAGTGATTATACTGCATTGTGTTCGTAATACATCGTCGCGCTTTTGCGATGTTCGTTGCAAGCCAAGTAAAACTAACATGGGGTATACCACTATGTCACATTGACGACGTGCCTTCTGAGATGAATCCGACAGATGTATCATTGAGGAGAGCTACACACCCATCCTCACTTGAGACGAAACAGTGGCATCAGGGACCGAAATTTCTGACAACTACAGAGAGTAGCTGGTCAAAGTTATCATTTTCTACTGCACAGACAGACGAAGGGCGTGAAGTCAGGTACATGTTGACTGTTGAGACTGTGCATGCAGCGAATCCGTTTTTGGAAGGCCAGGATTCCCGATGTTCCATTTGGTGGAAACTAGTGAGGGCGTTGGCGTAGCTCTCTCGCTTCGTTAGGTTCGTCTGTTTACTGACGTCTGGATGCTAAAGAAATCCGGTGGGGTCAGGGCCATTGCGTGTGTTCGAACGGGAACTAGCAACCAATAAGTTTATCAGGCTTATTCAATAAAAATGTTTTCCAGCCGGCCTGAAGTACTTCAAGGCTAACTCCACTGACAAGAGGCGTACAAGCCCTCTGTCTCGGTTGCAACCATTACTGATAGACGGTTTATTGTGTCAAGGAAGTGAAGCTGATTAAACGACATAAAACCTGTCATTTTATCGTCACATGGCACTGTCACGAATGCTATGTTTAAACAGTACCACAAGATAGAAGATCGAATGGATGCCACACAAGTACTTGTATCCATTCAGACGAAGTTTTGGTTGTTGATGGGGATCACGACTGTCAGATGCGTGATTCATAAGTGCAACAAAGATAAATTTCTTCCTTCTGAGTCATACGAGCAACTAATGGATCCACTACCAATGAGTATAGTAACTACGGACGGGTATCCGTTTCGGTACATTAGAGTGGACAACATTGATCCGTTCAAGGTAAAGATAAGTAGAAACGACCACGGACGTTCTGGCTGTGTATCTACTTACGTGCTATCCCCATACAATTTACCCATTCACTGTGAACTGATTCGTTTATGATGGCACAGATTAGATTATTAGGTAGACAAGGTTCCCCAGATGCCATATATAGCGGCAACGGCACCAACTTCGTTGGAGCAGATTCAGAACTGAAGAATAAGCTGCAAGCTTTGGACCAAAAAGAGATTGGTGATTGTCTGCTAGTCCGTGAAATTGACTGGCACTTTACCGCACCCGCAACCAACCATCGAGAGGGGATGTGGGAGAGAATGAAAAGAACCATCTGACTGGTACCTGTTTCCTTCACTCACCAGCAGGCCACTAATGAGGAAGTGCTGTTTATTTAAGTGGTAGAGGTGTTACAAATAACTAACAATCGTCTACTTGTGTACATCTCTGATGATACTCGAAAGCCGAAGGTACTGAGACCGAACGATCTGATATTGCTTCGGTCGAATGAAGGTTTTCTGAACGACGAAGTCACATTTTCAGAGCGCTACAATAAGGGATGGAAGGAAGATTAACAGCTCGCTTGCATATTTTGGAAGCGGTGGCGACGTGAATACCTACCCGGAGTGCAAGCTTATCACAGGTGTTTTACCACCCCAAGTGATGCACAAGTAAGGAGCGTCGTTCTTCTTTATGTTTTATCGATTCCTCAGAATGTTTAGCCGAAAGTCATAGTAAACAGTGCATTCCCAGGATCAGATAGTCACGAAAGACAGGTATTTATGAAAACATAGCAAGATGTTGTATGGCGTGATATCAGGTCGCTGTGTCTTTTGGAAGAGCGTGACAGAATTTAATTTTGATATGTGAGGAGTTGCTTTAGAATCTCCAGCGTCCTATACCCGATGGACTTCGTGGGTTTGCTGTTCAGCAAGTCCAAATGGTTTTTAAGGCCAGGTGTTGAATCTTTTGAAGTTCACATGGTACGTTTGTCGTCTTATGTTTGGGATGATGCAGAGCGGTGAATTCGTGGTGGCATGTTTCGTTTGTTTGTGGAAAGCCGATTTGAAGTAGGTCTTTATTTGTCTTTGCTAGGAGCAGTAACCAACCATGAATACTTTATACCATAACTGCACAAAACTGTTCGTCTCTCTTTTTATTATAACCACCACTGCTCATCTATTAAAACGTTCTCGCAAGACATTGTTTGACACACTCTCATCATCATACGCACCTGATTGTTTGATGAGCTCATTTCTCGTTGACTTGAGGCTGGTTGGAGACTCGTGTTCGGTTGATCCATTTTGAACGCTTTTCCTGAATGATTTGTGTAATTAGTTAATTTTTATTCAAGTTGAATGATTATATATACTGTAATCTTTTAAACAGTACCGTGTAGATTCAAATCCTTCCGATCGTCTTTTCCGATGTTTTTGGAATTGGAGTGTAGTCCCGTTAACCTGACCGTCTGATTGGGCGTTATTGGAATTGTCGAGTGCACGTTACCGAGTGAATTATCTGAAAACGTCAGCAGCTGTTTAACAGTCAGTATTTCCACTTTCATCTGGTAGTAGTTCTGGGCTGTGACTGGAAATAACACCGTGTAATTTTACTTGATGCAGTAATTAGTAGCCCTCTGACTTGATGTGATTCGTTTGTTAGTATAATTGATATTTCCTCGCATCGATTCAGAGTATTTCATGTAGAATAAACAAAAGCAAATTTTGAACGGCATTCAATGGATGGTGCACAAGAATGGTTGGCATCATAGAAGAACCATATTATGGGTAATTATGGTCCTCCTAACGTGGTTCATTTCATACGCCAGTAAGATGAAATTTATTCCGAAGTGATCCGTCAGATACGTAGAGGGTTGGACAAACGAAAATAAACCTGCGTTCATCTGTTGGGTTGCCAATGTGAATGCTGGTGGAGCACTGTATATTAGCGGAAAACGCACTGGCGGAATAGACAACTGTAAGTGTGCAACGTTAAAATAAACAATATGAAGTGTGAATATATAATCTGCTGCGTCCAATCACATGGGCTATGCGTTTCAACAAAACAACGAACAAAAACACAGGACGGCGTACGGTACTGGGCCCAGAACATCGCGGTTGCCACAGAACCAACGCCCGATTCATTTACGTACCAAGAATCATTTTGTACGATGCTGCACTCCGATCTTTCTTCTTGCATTTCTCCTGCGGCTACTTCAATGTCAAAATCTGTGCTCTGGCCTCACTACAGAACAGCGGTGGTGGGAGGAATGTAGTACGATTGCAACTTCTCACCACACTAATAGCTAAGTCCCGGTGGAATAAATCAGTTGATCAGACTAATGCATTAGCGCTAATCAGACAATATTTTGGACGGTTGGATTCATCCTGTTTCACACTTCTCTGTACTTGCTTCATCCAGCCACATCTCAACATTGGATAGGCGGTCCATTCTCCCTTTTCCCGGACAGGAAGAATGCCCCTAAAGAAGGCGCCTGACTGCCCGTGCAAACTTGAATGTAATATATCAGGAACGAGCAATCTAAGAAATCGCCTCCCAACTATGAGCGAATAGCTGTATACGCATAGTTTTCTCTAACTGCGGGTTTGAAAGGCATTTAACATGTGTTCACTTCAAATTCTGTTTCCACTGTAAATCCTTGCCAGGGTCATCAATTTTGTTTCAATTAGGATTCTGCAACTGAGTTTCACATTTCGGCATTAGAGTAGGTAGCATGGAGATCCAATGCACCGAAGTTGGAAACTCTCATAAGTTGTCAATGTCAGGTTAGAATCTTTACATGGTTGAATGGTTTTAGACTCTTGAATGCAAAGAGTTTATTCAGTGGAACTCTCTACCACAGTATCGGACTAAAGTTTCAAATATATATGGCCTGATGAAAAACTATTTCCTTGAACATTATTCAGGATGCATACCAGGTTGAAAATTCTGTGGGCGAAATTCCTCATCACACAAATTGGATGCAAATATTCAAAAAATTTCCGAAACGGAAGAATTTTACGTTGGTCGAACAGACCCACTGAGGTTCTACGAGTTGGTGCCATTTGGCTGTGCCTTCTAGACGGCCGTCTTTGCAGCCGCCACCATCGATTTATCTTTCATCTCTGATATTATCTACTGGTTTCCACATATTTCATTATGCAGAATAAAACAACAGAAATTACAGATTCAGCAATGGATACGTCAACAGAGTCCTCCATGTTTCGTGGCTAACCGATTTCAGATGATGGGGCATCAACTGCACAGGAAACGTACAATAAAGCCAGTGTGTGTGTTGGTACCACAATTTCTATTCAGGCCACCAACCTGATCAGTATCGACTGCGTATGAGCAAGAGTGCAAATCTGTTCTACCAGACGGAATGCTGTATCAAGGATTCATGTGAGAACGCCAAATGTGGAGTTATTCGTGAACAGATCTGCCCCAAACTGATCGAGCTTGATGGACCAGTGGTTTATTTGTTGACTATCGGATGTAAGGTTGATCGCTTGTTAGACAACGCTTCAAAGATTTTCACGGCTGCGTGTTCAGAATATCATACTTACTTACTAGTCGATCCAATGCAAATTCAGAATGTGAAACAATGGGAATAGATATTTACGTTTTAGATGCAGAAGTCTCACCGTCTGCAGTCATTTCAGCAAACGTAGTAGTGGAGACTGCTCGGTGGTTTTTATATTCACTGGATTGTTTGGTACGTTTAAACCAAAAATACTCTTTAATATTCAGTATACTTGTGCATCATGTTTTACGCTAAATTGGCAGGTCTGTCATTTACATGAACCGAAAGATTCTGGCCTAAGTTAGCTTGCAAAATAAAATGTGAAAACACTGGTCAATTCAACATGGTCTGGAACGTATACTTATATTTTGCTTGATGCGCGACTTACATATCATACAGATCGGAACATAGTGATGAAGATTGAGGTGATAAGATCGTCAGTTATCCAGAAATAACACTACGTTACTGAGAAAAATCCAATTACTGATGAGTAGTCGGGGATTTGGTTAATTTCAAGTTGAACATCACTCACAATTGATCGCAGCTTTCACATCCCCATAGACTTTCCAGTCGGCCCCCTTCGAAAAGAAGCACTAGACTCAAGTTTCGCTCTCATTAGAGCTCGTCAGTAGTGCATATCATCGCCACTGCCGGAACTTGAACCACGGACATGATGTTCATAAGGCAACCGTGTTAACCACTACGCCATTGACCTCACGTTAGGCACGACCGAATTATCATATGTGAAACGCTCAACCACTTTCGCTTGTGAGTAATGATCAGGTTACCCGATCGTCTCGAAATGGAGACACAGTTACTGTCTGTTAACTCCAATAGATAGCCCGACTGGAAAGTCTATGGGGATGCGACAGCTGCGATCAATTGTGAGCGATGTTCAACTTGAAAAATCCAATTAACTTTTTAATCGAAATATGTCAACATATGAAGTGATCACATGATTAGGGAAGAATTATGACATGGAGAGTTTCATTGCAGTCAAGGTCAACTCTTTCGAGCGCGATGCACAAACGACACCAATGTCTAAACAAATTCAACTGAGGATCCAATCCACGTCTCCCACTTTGTTTCCAAAATCACCATCCTATTACAGGTAGCATAATTCAGTGAAACTTTGAACGTGCAGAAAATCACAATGTTGAAACTTAATCATAGCTTTTTGTAAACTTGCATGGAATGGTTTGATTGAGCGAGTCATGTAACTGACAACCGATCCAGTTCAGGGTTTCATCTTGTAATTCATTTTTATACATTTTGTATAGACCATTTTTTAATCTCGTCTTTACCTTTGCTCAAGAGCATCAGTTTTGAAACTTGATTGGTTTCAATAGTAAAAAGTAAGGTTTCTACGCAAAGTCTCTGTCTTCTCATTTTGGTTCCAAATATCTGCTGACCCACTAACGCTCAAAGGTTTGTCACCTTGTACCGTGTAAGAAATTATTTATCTGACGTTGCCTGAACCTACCCTCTGGTGCTGTCTTTCTTTTGTATGTGACCTTTTCCACTTAATGAACATCGACTTGTAAGTAAGTGGTTCTAATTTCATTGCTTCAGTGCTAACTTCAGCCGGTGAACTACTTCACGACCTCATTCATCGGGGTCTTGTTTGGAATAATTTGGCAGAAAAGACCGGTCGTATAACCTGAGAGAATTGGCTGACAAATATCTGACCTGTTAAATCAACCATGGTATATCGCATTGTGTTTCTCCAGATATGTCTACTGTCATGGGAATATAATTGCATCTGTATTGCGATTCATCTTAGATAGGATACGGAGTAGTTCACAACAGTAGGTTTACAGCGTCTAACGGTTCGTTTGAGTGTTCTTTCATTCTAGGCACATTAATAGTAGCCCCACGTAAAGTAGTTACCATCCCAAATTCTGAACTCACAGTGGCCAGAACGACATAAAACTTGTTATTTTGTCGCCACACGGCACTGTCACAAAGCTTAAGGTTAAAAATTACTACGAGATGGAAGGTCAAATGGATGCCACACATCTAATTGCATCCATTCGGACGAAGTTTTGAATGTTGACAGGGATGACGACTGTCAAATACGTGATTCATGTATGCTAAAGAAGTAGATTCCTTTTTCTAGGCCATATGAGCAACTAATGGATCCACTATCAATGAGTAAAGTGACTGCTGACGGGTATTCGTTTCGGTACATTAGAGTGGACTACATTGGTTCATTCAAAGTCAATATAAATAGAAACAAACGGACGTTGCGGCTGTATGTTTCCTTACGTGCTATCCACATACAAATTACCCACTTACTCTCAGCTGATTTGTTCATGATGGTATCTCGTAGTAGATTTGTGTGTAGACGAGATTCTCCGGATGCCACATATAACGACAACCGCAACATTATTATTACTATTATTATTGTTATTATTATTATTATTATTATTATTATTATTAATGTTCTTGCATTGTATTAGAACATTTTATGTAGAATAAGCACAAACAGGTTTTGAGCCGTATTTAACGAGTTATATTTTGCATACAGGTCAGAAGACATTTCTCACAATTTGATTCGTTAGATATGTAAAAGTATGAGCAATCGAAAATAAAAGTTTTATTCACCTGTTTGGCTGCCGAAGACTATATTGGTGGTGCATTGGATAATAGCAATAAGCCGCAATGGAAAAGTCAGCAATTGTAAGTGTACAACATTAAAACAAACAAACAATATGAAAATCGAACACATACTCAGCTGCATCTTATCTGGCATATTGCAAACACAAGCAAACACTTACTAATTGGCGATAACGTTTAAAACCGAGGGCAGCCTGAATCTAACCAAGGGTTTTCAATAGTCCAGCTATCTAGACTGACGTAATACGTTCCAGAATATGTGCCCCAATTCTCTGTCAACTGAAGATTCCGGTAAACTGTTGCAGACTTGTTACACAGAAATCGAATAATTAATGTCTGAAAATCAAGTGGCTGATTTGATGTAGTGTGCAAAGTTACCTTAAGCATAAACACTACCTGATAAACTCATGGGCGGTCATCCAATCGAAAACGCCTCATACAAATACCAACTGATTTGTCATAAATGCCAGTCGCTGCATGATGTGATAAACTTTATCAAATTATACTAGCTTTCCAATAGTATTACACAAATACTAGAGTAGACTTAGATCGAAGTCGCAAAACAATTGATAGCGTGTGACGGAATTGCAGAAAAGTGAAGAACATTATAGATTCAATATATAAACCAGTATTAACCGTTCATACCATCCCATTAGAATGTATCAGCACCAACAATAAAAAAACACATTTAGCTGTATATCATTAAAATTATCACAAATGATAATTGAATTATTCGTGTTTTCGTATCAACGGAAGAAGACAGTATCTGAACCTGATCGGCGGGTTTGAAAATTATCTAATTACGATCGTCTTCTGAAGCGGATGGCCACAACATTTGTCTCCATCCTGTTGTGTCCGTTAAAGTGGAACACAGTCAAAATCGTTGAATTTTCGTTGGATTTCAAGGCACAAAGTGTTTGGCTAAATGTACTGTACAGAACTTAATTAAAATCCACTCCAAAGGTGCAGTGAAATGGCCTACAAAGCTTTCTATCTCAAAACCGACTGCTCAGTGTTGAGTAACTGAAACCGAAGCGACGGAACGTAATAAATACGGGTTTAACCGAAGTATCTTCTGTTTCAGCGTAAGTTATTCTCTATTGTACATTTAGCAGAGAACAGCAATGCTTCGGTTCCACAAATAAATTCATCAAAGGATGAATATTACCTTATGAAACATTATCAAATTTACTAAACTATGGTTGTCCTTGAAGAGGAATTTCGTACGGGAACCCAGTGAAGTAGGACGGTCTAATCGGAAAACGTCGTTTGGATAACACAAATCACCTCGTTTTGATCGATCGAAATTGTCAATATTACAAACGATGTCAACCAGTCAATCAGGGAACTAGAGAAAATATACCAGCCACTGTATGCAGCTGGTCACTCACTACAATAAACTGACCGAGTTCGAACGAAAGCCAGTATGCAAACAAGGAAAAGTACACAGAATTTGTGGGCGCGAGAACACCGCTCATTCCAGTGTGTTCAGGACAATCACGTTTCATATGGCACTTTTCCCATATATTATGTCATCTGTTCTCAAGCAACCGCAATGACTATCTAGCTTACCGGTATCTATCTTTCTGTTTCATAACAAAATAAATTAAGCCATTACGAAGCATTACAAACCAGACAGTATTGGTGTAAAACAATTGGAGACACAAGCAAAAAAGCATCTGGATTTTTATTTATTCTGCTCACTCTAATGTCACATTTCCATAACAATTCACAAAGTCCGCCAATAAAAACAAATTCCCGTTGCTTGGAACGTTTGATTAAGTCATTCCGATATATTTGCCTCAAAACTTTGTGTATTTTATGTGGCGGTTACCGTCACTGGAGCTAATTCTAAACGCCTGGATTAGCATGAAAACACTGAGCATTAATGCGGAGAACCTGGTGATGATGGTTGTCGTAATTTGATAATTGTCTCATTAGGATAGATATTTATCCGTCGCGATACGTGAGCCTTGACTGTGATGACAACTTTGCATCCTGACAAACATATGACTTTATAGAACTCCTTTTATTTTTCTTCATTCTCCTCATTACCTTATCACAAAAGTGAAGTTCATCTGATGACCGGAATTATTAACGTTTCCCACTTTCGTTGAACAGCCTGTCAATTGTTCAGTGTTGTGTACCATGCAGCGCCACATCTTTGAGAGACAGTTTGTTTTGAATCCCCTTGCATTTTATGTTTCTGTTGCTTAAAGTTTCGTGTCACCACTTGGATTTTCTTTGAATAAAGCTAGGTAAGTTGCTTTCCAAAGTACACGATAGCCACAGATATCTAGATTAACATATCTGTCAAACAGCCGCAATTTCTTGAGTTCAATGTGTCCACCTGACAGATGATATTACATTTGTGAATAATCCGCTTGCAGTAATTCTAGAAAAGCTCCCGCGATTCCAAAGTTGCTCGCTTGTACCTAATGTCTTTTGTCACAAAGCATGTGTAAGGTGGTCCAGCATCGTTATAAGCCATTTAATCTGTAATAAACAAAAGGCCTAACACCAACGTTTGTAACATTACCAATATTGCTCTTTCCTTTGAGAGTGATATTCTTAAACATCTTGGTGATTTTCATCCAATCTCTTACTGTCTTGTTTGTCAAAAGTATGTGAATCAATCCGCCTGTACGTAGTAGCCTGCAACTTCGTGATTAGTTTGGAACACCTCTCCAGAAAGGGTCGTTCTCGCACGACATATCAACTAATAGATAATGCCAGGTGAACTGAATCAGTTGATCAAACTAACGGAATTAATGCCATTTGCACTGACTTCACAAAAGCGCTTGATGCAATTAATCAGTCTGTTCCGATCTGCAAGCTTCACCACTATAAATTTCATGGTAACCTCCTTATGTGGCTAAAGAATAACTGGATCAATTTATGCCATAATGTACGCGTCAGGTGTGCGCACTTCAGTTGTCGGGACGGCTTCAGTTATGTGTTCTATGGTGTCATACTTCATTCACGTTTGTTCATAATATTCATCAGTAGTTCTCCATCTCAATTTTGTTTACAGCGTCATAGTTTGCAGGTGACGTTAGAAGTTAGCATTCATTGGATACGCCAATCTTAGAAAATTGACTCAATATCCTGTTGAAATGGTTCCACACAAATGGTTGAAAAGACTTACTGAGGTTCTTCGAGTTGGTGCCAATCGACGGTGACCTCTGTACGGCTTTCTTTGCAGTCACCATCATTGATTCACCTTTCATCTCCGGTATTCTTTACTAGTTTTCACTTACTTGATTTTGCAGAGTGAAATAAGTATAATTAAATATTCAGTGATGGAGGCATCAACAGAGCCCTCCATACTTTGTGGCTAACTGTCTTCAGATGATAGAGGCACTAACTCCCCAGAAAACAGCATGAAACATGTGTGTGTGTATGTTGGTATGTTAGTATTTTATCTCTCTACAACTTAGATAACCTTTTCAATACCCTTCGACAAAATTCTACAGTTTCGTTATCATAATTCAAATTTGAACACACGTAAGATGTTCAATACATTGGATTGCTATAAGTCGTTATGGACATTGCCAGATGACCTTTGTTCTCCATATTTTGGGTCTCATAGCAGGTAAGGTACCTGCCTTGTAGCTTCACTGGACATGTTCTACAGATCGAGTAGCTTGGCGTTCACTAGAACATAGTATGTTAATCAAAGGAAGCGAATGTTCATAAGATCTGCTTTGTCATTTGAGTTTGCAGTATCCTGTAAGTACTGTTATCGTTGCGTAGTACTCATGGCTATGGCCTAGAGTATATACTACATTGTCATCTGTTGATGTACACTATTGGAATGTTGCTATTTGGTGGATGATGACACAATGCCACTTGATATGGATATGTGTCCGGCGAAACGGCCGGTCGTGATGTGTGCGCCATATTCACATATGCACGTCAAAATTCGGTGATATTGTTCTATGGTTGATTGTGGCACAATGCTAATTAATGTAAACATCTCCAAATTTGAAGAAAACTGTTACTTATGAGTCTTGTATGTCTATGCACTCAGCTTTCTCCCTGATCTTATCTATTTCGATTGACACTGCATGGAATATAGGCGGAATCAGAACTGATGCAGTGCCAGTAACTCTTATAGATATATGTACGTCGACATTCTTCCGTTTTAGTACCTGTAGCTGATTGGTCTGGACACGGACACATCTAACCAGTAATACTATATGTGAAATTGTCTAATACAAGCGGAGGCATACTTGCCAAATCATAGAGTAAACCGATACTCATCCATGGGCCAAACGTTTATCTTCTATTCTATGCAGAGATTTTCACGTCCTGCGATTGCATCCAACCAAACACCTTAGTCTGCAACACAATGGAATTTCCCGCGATTCTGTTTAAACGATGTAAGTTCTCACGTTACCGGGTGTGTGCAACGACGGATGTATTGAGAATGGAGTATAAATTTGTGACTCCAAAGCTAGGGTGGTATCTGTCATGGGCCAAACGTGTCTTCTAGTCCCCTAGTAGCATTTCTACGCAGATATTTTTACGTTCTACCGTTACATTCAGCCAAACAGCCTAGTCTGAAATGCATTGGAGGTTCCCGCGATTTTGTCTATTCGATGTACGTTAGCACGTCACTAGGTGTATTGATCGGCTTGTGCAACGACGGATGTATTGAGAATGGAATAGAAGCTTGTGACTCAAATGCTATGGTGATTTCCGCCAAAGTAGGACATCTCCGGCGACAGAGATACACTTCTCTGATGCTTCAGATTTGCATATAAAAAGCGACTGTGAGGTATGTGCCACTGTGTGATTTCGAGACTTGGATGCTCAGGGTAAAAGACGTGATCCGTCTTCAGATATCTGATCATAGATACCTGCGTTCGATCGTACGCATCAAGTGGCACCATTGGATGAGTGAAGGAGAGGTTGCGATGTGAGTATTTAGTGATGAGAGCTAAGCTAGTTCGCTCGTTCAATCCTTAAGTTTTGACAGACTTAGATGGCTGGGCCGTGTACTACGGATGCCAGTTGGTCGTTTGTCACACCCAGCACTGCTGCAGCCGACTGTCGTAAGATGCGACAGAAAGAAGTGAAGTCGTTCACCGAGGGATTGTCTATTGTAGTTTAGGTTCGTATTCCGGACTGTGGTCCTCTCGACTCAGAGTCGGTGACTGGGACTTTATGTGAAGTGACAGCCAATCGAGTTCAGCGGCATGAATATTGTCGTTGTTTGTCCGAATTGCCTGCAAAGTGAATGCACTTAATGACGCGGAACAGTGACAGCTGTGAGGAGGCTTTCTTGCTGATAAGGCACCCTGTTTGAGTATAGTCATCGTTGTTTTTGATAATTAGGTCTTCTCCATTTCCTTTTTTCCTTTCGAGTATCTGAGGCTTGCTTGTCTCTCATGGTTGTGTGACAGTGGAAAAGCTTTCATGAATCTCGTGTACTCTTATCATTCCAATCCCAATGTCCCTTATAGGTCCCAGAACACCAATTCATTCATCCATCAATAGCATGTAACTGGTTCAGCCTGGATACAGAGGATTAGGCGGCGGCCAAGACTTATTCGTTTACCAGTGGGCTAATACACAGTCTCTTTTATAACAACCAGCTGACCGAAGAAATAACACGACGTCTGTTATACCTTAGTATTAAATCAGTTCATTGTGGTTATCGTTGGTGTTAGTCCCTTCCTATGTACAAGTGTAGAACACATACGCTCCAAGTGTGAACTCACAAATATTATTCTTTCCGGTTGATCTGACTGTACTGTCCAGCTAGTCTTATGATTGATCCCAAGTGAATTGTGTCTATACCTCTACAATCTACAGTAAACCGTAATGACATGTTTGCCAAAACCAGAGAAGTACAACGCACCAATAAATGTTTGTGTGGTAAGCTGTTGAGCATT
>JTDE01002492.1:47010-64434 GCA_014338405.1 Paragonimus skrjabini miyazakii
GCGCATGAAGCAGGGAGGTCGCCTCAAAGCAACCGTCACGATGTAGGAATGCAAACTGGAGAGCGGGCACCTGCAAGCGCGTGTTCCAACGATCGACCAATATCTTATGGAAAAAACCTATCAACGTTGAAGATACGGCGAAAGGTCTGAGCTCGGTTGGAGATGAGGGATTGTTCACTTTGGGTACGAGCGTTATGCAAGTGCGGCATAAACGGATTGGACAACCTTGAGTTAGCAGAAACAGGTTGAAGTTTTCGGCCAAAGCATCAGCTTTCATACGCTTCAAATGTTTGGGGAACAATTTGTCCAGGCCTGGAGCGGTGTTTTTCGTGTGCTTCATGGTACGTGATATTCCTACTCCAGTGATCGGGTAGGCCAGAGACAGGTGCGGAAGTAGAATCGTACGAGATGGTCACTCATCAACGTGAGAATGAGCTGATAGTAACTCGGACCATTTTAGTTGTGGATGAACGAATGTTTCCAACTAACACAATCTGGGCTTGTTAAAGAAAATGCTAATGAACGAGAATTCAACAACCGCTCAGTTCAATGTACGGACCTAGTTGTACACATTCAAAAATGGCAGAAATTTCCACATAACCGATTGGTCCATTTTCCACAAATTCCATCCAAGCTTTATCACCGCAAAACCTCCAAAGTGTGTGTACTGAATGTTACTCCTCAATAATTCATCTGAAAAACCTGCATGTCTAATATCTGGGTGGCTTAAGATAACCTCAGTTTGCCACTGAGTGGCAATTTCATTGGGTTCCTTAGTACTTTCCAATACTACGGCTTAAGCAGCCGAGTTGATTAGATCGGATACACGTTCACACCGAGTTAGCTTACTTACCGTCTCTTAAAAACAGACTCAATCTATCAGCTAATCGCCTTTCTGATTGATTGGCGTTTATCAACCAGGGTTCCGCTGGCAGCACCTTTTGTGTGTGTTTTGTTTAGGTGCACATTCGCAACGATGAATTGGCTCCAGTTCAATCGACTGTACTAAGTGTTACTTATTAAATATCTACGGAGTCTGTTTGAGTTACCCTTCCGAATATACTTCGATAGCTAGACATTATCAACAACTATCATTCCCTTCATCTGTTTTCCAATAGTAAAATTAGAGTTTTATTACATGCGTTAACGAAATGAATTGGGAATTCGTCGTCAACGGTTACACCCACAAAGTGAGACACATCGTCTCCGCAAAATATGTCCTGGTCACATTGTTTGAAGGCACTAGAGAGCTTGGTCTGTTTATACATCCCTATACAAATATCAACCAGCAATGTAATTAAAAGCGAGTTAATTGCGACACCACTCCGTTATCCATAGGTATTCCCAACAAGTCTATCGTGTGCATTCTGCTTTCATGATAGTACCAACTGTTCTAATATTCGGCTTGTATGAATGGATGTAATCATTTGTGGAGATAATGTTTTACGCACGTAGCAAGCCAGAAGAAAACGTTAGGCATTGGACGGCCAATAGGCAGGTGGAAGTAAACTGTATAAGTATAAGTTGTAAAAGGACACTACACTGTGAGAATCAGACCTTATACAGTTTGTTACAAAGGATTCGATGAACAATTGTGCTACGACATAACACACAGTACACTGATAAGAAATCACAACAAATTTGATCCAGTCCCTGCTCTTATTATGGGTTGCAATAAATCACATGAATCAATACAACCAGAGCACTGGGTGGTGAGTCAACTGTTACCAATACTGCAATAATTTGTGTGGAGGCCTGGCTATGCACTTCGGATGCTTCCGTTGAGACAACATCAGCAGTTTTCAGCTGACAATTTTGACAGAAAATACTCCAGTGATATCTTGTGAATGCTAATACTCTGCTTCCAGTGCAATCCACCTGCAATACACGCAGCTCCTTTTTCGATATATTCTGAACGAACAACCCGTATGTTTATAGTTATAGCCGTATAACTTGAAATTTAATAACAGATGCTCGCAACTGTTTTTGATCCTATATAGTGTCATTAACTCAACTCAGGTGTGCTCATAAATGATGGAATATTCTCTTTCGAATTATCCGTCTCAACTAACTAAGGACATGAATTGTGCAAATTAATTTACCAACCTTCATTTTAACATGCACAAAATAGCAAATAATCTACTACATACAAACAAAAATGCCAGCTAGATTGAATAAAATGAGTGTGTAGCTGCTGATGCAGAAATTATCGTTGAGAATCCTCCAGATGTGAAATTCATACGGTAACGAATTGTCATTCCAATACTCTGGAATATGACAGACGAACAATCTGTGTTTTCTAAAATTTAAGTGCTTTACAGCATTTCCTGTCAAAATTACGAGCCTTGGGATTAGAAACAACTTGGTTTCAAAACGACTACTTACCTGTTCTCATAATCATCCATGTCTTTTAACGAAACTCATATAGGTCAATCGCCTGCACACATCCTAATTATACACGATGGAAAACACGCATATTACACATTGATAATAAATGCCCACAAACGGTGTAACCAATTAAGGTTAATGGCAATTTGAGGAACGGAAGACAACTCAAAGTCTTACGGAAAATATTATTCCACTATAGAAAGAGCAACACGAACAGCTATTGCGAAGCAGTTGGTGAATCGTGATTAGCCAGTCCGCAATTGTTTTCTATCGTATTGTCTAAGTCAACGCGGGTCTTACTGACCGGTACATGTTCGAACAAATTTTCGATTTACATAACACTTTTCAAACAAACTTGACAGTGCTGCGGAACGCTATTTTGATTGAGTGGCGTTGATTAGCTTCCATTTTAATTGCAGTGTTGAGTGCGTGGAAGTTGATCTTGGATTTTCGGTTTAATAAAGTGCAACAATAGTCTAGTTCCAAAACGTCGAGTTTCAAGAAAAACACAAGAACGTTATTTGCAACGTGGATCACATGGACTCGATAGTTACAATCCACGTCACAAGCAGTTTGCACTGGTGACACTCGGCTGTATCTTTCTGATGCGTATTTCAAGCGTGTATGAACCCGATCACAATAGTGTTGTGTTGGAGATGTGTACAGAAATATATCAATAGATTGTAAATTCTAATCCATTTGTGAGTTCGTTTTGCTATTTGTATCCGACTCCACGGAGTCTGTAGATCAGTACGGATGTTCAGAATTCACCATGTACGCTTTAATGCTGAATGAAAACAACCACGAGACTGGTCTTTTGTTTCGGACGAATTTTGACGATTAAGCACATAATATGTATCCTACCATAACATATACATAGTACTGTGTTATAAAACACAACCGCGTTTGTGAGTAGTATAGTGCGTATATTCGGGAACTAAATGACGTCAAGAAGACGATGGACCAGAACCAATTATTGAAATAGCGTGTACGCTTTGTGTGGGATTTGTCATCAGGGCGAACGGCAGTATATTGCTGTCCGACATGTGCGAATCCACATCAGCAGTGCAAATGAGTATACACGTTGTTGGTCCTATGTTTTAACACAAGCTGTACGGGAACTCATGACGAAACAACTTCGCAGCCCAAACGTCCTTTGTGGTCACAACAGCGACAGTATAACATATATATTTATATATACATATATATGTATAAATTGCATTTTGTTTGATCAGGAAGGGCAGAAGTCGGTTAAATTATCTACGGCTATCCATCTCAGTCCAATATAATCTTACAATGTAGAGACTGGTTCCAAAGATGTTGATGAACCGCAAGCTAAGCTGTGTAACCTGGGTAAGACCATTTACTGTGATTAACAAATTCATGGGAATCGGTGAAGACTTCTGTCAGAATGAAAACTTGAATCGCAAAATCTTGTCTATATTTGCCAGATTTCGGAACAATAGTCTGGTCAACAAAACACTAACTGTGAATAGTAATAATCAAGTGACAACCATGAAATGAGTCTAAGCTCATTCACACCAAAATAAATAGTTCACCAAAAACAACACACCATTCACATAATCTTCCACCACGAACTGTCTCCATTGGTCACCTTCGTACAGTTGTCTCGGCAACAGCATGTCCATAAACAAGATTAAGACGCAACGACCTCGTGGGGATTCGTGATAGAAAGACCGACAGTCCGAACGTTAAATACATCTGAAATGGCAGGGTATGGATGTACAAACCTGATGATAAAATTCATTATCATTCCATAGAATTTGCGCAAAATGTTTCACTTGATACCGTGAAGGATATTAGAAACCCGATGTTCCTACTTATCCATAATATCTTTCAGTAGTTCGTTTACTTTCTGATCAACATTTCACAGAGTATGTGGTAGCACGTCCGAAACTTAAAGGTCTACTGGTACAGGTGGCTGACGTTAAGACGCATAGCTGTGAATTTACTATACTGGCCATAACCACAGACTGCTATAAGAAGAATGGCAAGCTATTTTGCATATACATCAGAAACCAGTGGGCGAACGGTGCCCATTAACTGCATGTTCGTGGCAACGCACTGGTTGAAAACCCAAGAGCAAATCTGAATTTACCAGACCTCTGAAAGACTAAAATTCTTCCAACTCAGGCATATCATGATCTTACTCATCTCTCCCGATTTGTTTCCATTGAAACCGAGTTTCATGCATATTCGAATCGCGATTTACAAAATATTGCTTCGAAAAGCATCGCGAAGTAAAGTGTACTGATTGAAAAAACGAAATAATCAGGCCCATTGTTTTGTTCTGCTCAAATCGGCATTGCACAAGCTTGTGAGTGGCGGCGTATCGATGTGCTCCGACAGCGTTCCATTTACGGGACGCACAGTGCCATTCGTAATTTGTACTTCAAATTTTGAGTACTAAAATGGATGAGTGAAACGTTTCAGTTTTTGTAGGGGTAACGAAATTAACTAATAAACAGACCTTAGGTGTGTCATCAGCTTTGAGAATGGTATTCCAAGGGCGGACACCAGGTGAACACCGATCAAGCCTTCAAAGTTGTATATCGCGTGCCACGCAATCCATCATAAGCGGTCCGAATCAGAACACTTTGTACTGCCGAGGCCATTGGAATCAGGCTGCTTGACCCGGTATTATGTCGCCAAAAACGGTTTGTTAAAGCGCTGCACCTACCATGGTCACAAATTCACCGGATCGATGGTCAGCCTGCGCAGTAAAACCAATGGACAAGCGTGACGTGACCGACCAATCAAGCCATCGCCAATTGACTGACCAGTGACCTAGTATCTTTGTAATAAGCCTGATCGATATCTCGACCTAACTCTATTAAATCCTTATATAATTGTACCGGCCTGAAGATGAATTATCGAAAACATATGTTGGCCTATATGTCTCTATTCTCACTATCGTAATGGGCATATTTAAAACGTAAAGAATGACCAAACAGAAATGGTTTCTCTGAGAAGATAATCATCTTCCGTTGGACGCATCAGTTAGATCTTTGTGCAACTAACTGCATACAGGATATGCGAGGGAGAAATCCAGTGGTACTCTACCTAAACTGGATTATACACAAATCGTGCACTGAGTTATTCGAAACTAGACAATAAAAATCCAATAGCAGCTTCGTTATTCTCGCATTACGTTTAAAAATGGCTGAATCTATACAACGAAACAGCGGTTAGTTAGTCACTCAAGACACGCATTCACTCACTGAAATCCACAAGTGAGCACAGTTTGATTAAACAGTAAATCATAGCATACCGAATGTTTCGCTGTTGAAAAAAATTGAACCAGATCCGAAGCTTCACTGAATATTCCGTTTCGGCTTTCCTCGAACAGTCGGTTGAGTTGATTTCGGTTTGTCTAATTCACACACAAACATGCTGTCTCCATCCAGTTGGTCCACATTATGAAGTCATCCCTGAGAAAATTTAATCAGGCGATAACCTCCTCTAATCGGATATTCTGCCTTCCAGAATAATACGCTCGACCCTAATGGAATTCTCCTTCGGCGAGGGTCACCAATATACC
Organism: Paragonimus skrjabini miyazakii; assembly: GCA_014338405.1. Taxonomy (NCBI): domain Eukaryota; kingdom Metazoa; phylum Platyhelminthes; class Trematoda; order Plagiorchiida; family Troglotrematidae; genus Paragonimus; species Paragonimus skrjabini miyazakii. The sequence continues at coordinate 52,961 of JTDE01002492.1, forward strand.
AGTCATCGTAGGAAGAGTCCATTAGTCAGTTTACACTGGTCCATATGTTATTCGTACCGATGATGAACTTTGGTATAATGTCTGCGTTGTAACCGACGAGGAATGCGTGAGCTCCATCCACTCCATACAATTGAGCGCATCTTCGATGAGCTGCGCAGTAGTTTACGTGCTCTCTGATGAGAATCAAACATCTGTCATTTGATAGCCTGAAATATTCAGGAGGACATTCGGCGTGTGATGGTATCAGAAAACGGAACAGCACACAAAGTAGACAAAAAGTGAACCTCATCAGCAAAATGCACGATTATATTACAATAGTTTGTCTACCACCAGTGCAGTTAATCAGTTTGGTTAACCATGCACATAAGTACTACTTGTGAATGGACTGTCACTGGTAGAATGTAGAAGTGAATTCCTATTGGTCAGCGTCATTAATAGGATTTCAATCGAATGAAGTAAATGATTACTTGGTCATTGTTGGATTCGCCCTGGTCAGCACAGATGAATGGTGGTAAGTGATTTCATACACTGTGGTGTGAGGGAAGCCGCACGCCTCGAAAAACTGGAAACGCGATTGATGCTATTTTGTGCTGTGCATTTTTCATTAGATACACAATCAGTGGACACAAGCGATAGATCAGTCAATAACAGGAAGCGCATGACCTGTGAGTAATTGACACTTGTTGCTGCATCATAAATGAACTACAAAGGGTTGAGATTTACAATCAATCTTTGGATATGTACATTCACTTGCACATGCGGAGTATCAGAGAATGGCATTATTAAATCGCGATTGTCTAATTGGGTTCGTGGAAATCATGTCACACGGTTAAACCGTGGCTTGACCAAAATGGCTACAGGTGTTATTGTTGCGCATTCAATCCTTTCTTGTAGCAAGAAAAGAGCATTCAAATCGTTTGTTGGGTATCTAGAAATTAATCAGCGTGAGTATAGTACAGGTAATTAATATCTGATTGAACAACAACCACCCTGAATTCGGAATAATTTGGAACGCGTTATGAATAATTTAGCCTCAGGATTCGAAAGAATTTTCATCCTGCCAACCATAGTCACGCAACCTGTAACATCTTCATCAGTCTAGATGGCACCAAAGTACTGACGTCTGACATCCGGGACTGCCTAACCGTCATTCCAGCACACACAGTATGTTTGAAAGTCCGGATGACTGAGCAGTTGCCTAAGTGGTAGCGTAACTGCGTTAGCCAACCAATTAAAAGTTGTGTGAATGAGGTCAAGGGTCATTCACACCGGCCTCAGTAATCGCATTTCATTTACTCAGGACAAATCACGAATTTGGCCGTCTTCCCGCATTCTCAGTCAACCACGTGCAGTAGAAGGGACTTGTACACCGCTTGAAAGATCAGAACGCAATCAGACGAATGAAGCAGCCATTTTGTGTGTGGAAAAAGAACTTAGTCTTGATAACATTCGTGGACTTTTGCTCACCTAAAGAGGATACCCTTTCTAAATATCGATACCGTACAAATCTAGTAATTTTGATTTCCGCTTAATATATTTGATAACACTAGACACGTCTACAGGCGCACCAACATGGAAATCCGATTGGTTAACTCAGCCACTTTTGTGCACATAACGTCGGCTGGTAAGTTCAGATGAACTGCATCATCAGTAAAACATCGAGGAAACATTAACAAAAGTTTCCAACATTTATTTCAGATGAGTGGATGCTCAGGTCAGGACAATGATACTGGGGTCATTGTTTGGACCGTGATTTCGCAAGAGGTTGGAATTGTGCAAAACTAAACCATTAATACTCACAGCTGTTGTATGTGTGCATGAACGGGGAAAATTGAAATTGGTGAAATATTTTCAGCGAAATTATGCACTGAGCACGTCTGATGAATCCGAGGTAAAACAATTTTGGTTTCAGAGAACAGAACTGTTTTCGAGTCCGAGGTAGTCACAATAACCATGGTGTGACAAGTGAACTTGGGAACAGTATACGGTTTTCCATATTTTGTTGACACAACTGTAAACAGTTGATGAAATTTGTTAATTTACATTGTAGACGAATCACATTTGGAATAATTGAAGATGATTATCAGTTGAATTTGGGAACACGAAAGATTCATATTTCATACCTTGCGAGTTATTTCCGTGAAGCTCCTGATCATGAATATGCTGCAGCACTTGCGCTTATATGGCACCGTACAGCGGTAGATAATCTCTAAACACATAACGACACAGAGAATCAGACAACACCAAATGATGTGCATTTACGCGGCTGTGCTATCTGTGGTTACTAGATCTACACGCAAGGGGACTGCTGGTGGTTAAATTTGCTTACACTTGATACACATTTAGTTAATGACAAAAGCAACAATGTAGCAAAAGGCTAAAATTCCACTGTCGCATTTAACTCCCTTTGTATGAACACGTACCTATGCTTTACACTTCAAGATGTGACTGATGTATTGGCAAAACCGATTTGATAAAGAAAACATTCGAATACCAAATATACAAATATACAGATGTAAACATGTGAGAAGATTGTATGTGGTGACGCAACACGTGAATGCGACACAGTTGCGAACATATGTTTGTACACACTTCGGAGTGGTTCACGGCAATTCTGTTGGGGAAAGTGCAAATTTTGATTGCCTTATGATTCAAGAGAAGATTGGTCGTAGACTTCAAATTGTAAGAACTAATTGTTTACAATCATCCTTCAACATGACAGTACGGTAAAGGGGTCGCCAACTAAACACTTGTAACATTATACAACAACGAGGAGTTGATTATGCACGGTTGTCTAAAAAGTCAAACGTTTCGCATGTGAGGTTAAGACATTGCACATTGGTTTCAGTTCCGCACATATGCTGCGTCATCAGATTTGAGTCAGTGACTGGAAACTGTGCACAGAAAGAGAAATGCGATCGTAGTCACAAGAATAGCAAATTTTCCTATGGAATTCTTTCGATGTAGTAAATATCAACTATGGAATTCAACGGCGATCGACTAATCAATAGCTAATATACGTTGTTGGGCTAGTTCAGACTAACGTGACGAGATCCTTTAACTGCGGGAAGATACGATTTGAATCGACCACGGGATTAGACCCCATCATATAAGAATTTAATTCGCCAACCATCAAACCAGGCAGGACCGTGTTCTCTGAGGTGTACAGATGAGATTCCGTTCCCAGCTTATAGACACAGAAGCAATGATTGTCCGTATGGAGGCTTTTGTATTTCATATTGGGATGTTTACAGTAAACTAGTTTTGTAGTGTTTGACATACAACCTAGGAGTATTTCCTCCAGTAACGATGCTAGCAAGAGTTTCCATAAGTATGCTGGGTTGTTTCTAGTGTTAGTACGATTATCAGTACTGGTGACGCATGCGAGGAGCATAGTTGGCGACTACGGAGGTTTGACCCTATCATGATAATGGTTAAACTTGATGCCTGGATGATTCCAAAGCCATTTACATAACCGACAATCGACGGTTGCTTCAGATTTTTGAGGTTGCTGCTACTCAAAAACAGCAGTCACTCCCATATCAAAAGAAAGGTAGGATCATCAGTCCGAAGTTTCAATGGCATAGGAAAAGTTGCTTGGTTTGTGTGCGTGGTCTCGTATCTCTGTTCACTTGAATGGCTTGACTCTGATTTATAGTCGTTTACACTGCAATATGTAGCAGATGAGATGCAGCGAAATTTGCCAGAGAGTAAACAGTTTTAAACCGATGCGAAGGAATAGCTGTTTTCAATAAAAAACGAGTGAGGTTGTTGATAGGCTCAAACTTGTGATTCTGCCAAACATCATTACGCAACATTGTAGACGACTGGGCAATCCACAGAATACTATAAACAGGGGACGACTGTGTGTTAAGTCGAATGCTCGATTGTCCAGAATCGTCAACGCAACAAAATTTCACAATACAAGCATATGTCAACTGATTGTAACCAAGAGTTTAAACAGTTCTGCTTGCTCACTACCTGCCACGTTTTTGAAGAATGTTAGCCACTAAGAATTAATGTGAACGGAGAGTATATTAGAAATACACGATCTGTGCTAACTTAAGCGCCACTGAGTTGTTATCTCAATCGGTCCAATACTAATTACCCTGGATTAGTTGTGATATAGAACTGGTTACTGAAAAACAAGACAGGGTTGACCTCGCTTGCGCGCAACTGGGACCGTTCACTTAAGATTAGGTTAGGATGATGAAAACAATTCGGAGGATCCCAATAAACTGGGGTTAGGTAGCGCGGACTGTCACTTGAAGAAAGATCAATTTCTTAATAAATTGACCTTGAGAAATGTGGTTACAAAATTATGCATTCTTTATTGGTTGGGCAGGAAGTAAACAATCCTGACATAACAGCACGGGTGATGCAACAGGTGAAGAACACACCTGGCTAATGAGCTGCACTAGGTACAAATGATTACACACATGAACATGTGATGACGCGTACGTATCTTGGAGTTTTGTAGACAGCGATATTGAGTGAATGATCTATAGTTCTTGAAGACTGGTGGGTGTTTGCATCTGTTGTTGATATTCGTGTTAGCATCTGAACGGTTGCGCTGTTTAAGCAGCATGGGAAACATGAGTTAACAATAAGATGTGCGATAAGAGTGAAGTTGGTGCGGTAGATGTCACGAGTTAAATTTGAGCTTCCACCGACAGCATAAGTTATACGACTCGAGCACGTCACACAATATGTTCAGGTAATACTGGGATACTTATGGAAGGAAAATAAACTATCCCTATTATTTGCATAAGAACGTGAGCAACGATTGCTATGTTCTATTGACTGATCGGTTTTGTGAGTTGGAACAACCGATTTGTGCAAATATATCTGTGAATAGGGAAGTATCTAGATTCTGATAATTGATGATTGCAGTCTGAAACCATGCAGTTCGGATATTTGTGTGTGGCAGTTTTGACAGGAATGGGTATGTACAGTACACACGGTAGCCAACAGGGCTTTACGAAGGGCAAACCCTGCTGCACATCATGGGTCAAACGATATATCTATAGCAAACTCATTAGAGTCCAATACAACTAAACTGAGCTGGACCAGAAGTAGTCATCCAGGTTCCATCTCGTTATTATTGTATAATGTTGTTGGCACGAATATAATTAAAATCCCATTAAACGACAAAAATGACCAACACGACTTTGTTGAAATTGCTAAGTTAAAATGTAAATGTCGAAATGATGCTTCCAATAACATTAGAGAACAATTGCAATGAAACATTCTAAATGATTTCAAAATCACGCGTGTTTCTGTATTTTCTGTATCCGCATAACAGCGAATCCTCAAACGCACACAATCTAATCAAACACGCGAAAGTCACGTGTTTCTCAACCTGGTTGGTATGTATCGAAAGAAAAATACGTTCATTTTCTCAAGATACTACGTGACGAGGTTAACCATGTACACTGCAGTTTTGTCAATTATCTCATCTTTATGGTTAATTCACGTGTTATCTCACAATGATGTTGTTAAACATCGAAGTGAATACTTGAACTGCATCAGTTTTTACGTGGAAAAATATGTGCTAAACAAACCCAACTTAGATTACTTCTCCACTTCTGAACAGCCAATTCACACATGTGGACAGGTACAAACTGGCTTTCATTCACGAAGCAACAACACTTTCAATCTCATCATTCAGCAGACTGGATGATACCACCTCAATGAATCTATGTGTTGCTCAGTCGAGGATTGTCTGTGTCTCAAAGTACGTGTACAGTACTTCTCGCAGCAGCTAACAAGTTTGGTTTTCAATAACTCATTGCAGTCTAACGAACGTGAGGTTAAATCTTGCGTTAGACCGGAATGCTTCTCAAGTTGCGACTCGTGTTGTAGACCCTCTTGCTTACCTTATGGGTAGCCAAACTTAGAACCAACTAAGATCGCCTCGAAACTGATACGATCAAGTTGTGAATTGGAAAATTTGTGTACGCACGTTTCTGATTGACGTGCAAGTTCTATTGAAGCCTGGAAGAACAAGTCCTGCGCTTGAGTTAATCCTGTTATTTTCAAACATGTCTAGCAGCCACTTGTTTCGTAAAGTTGATTATAGTGGATACCAAATCAATGGATGTATTACTTTAACAGAGGACTATAGGTATTAACTACCGCTATTTGTGAGCAACTACGACCACAGGATTCTCTCGAACCCTGTCTGTATGGACTACCAAAGTTCACAAAACCGGCATATCGGCTCATCTAATATCTGATACCATGAATTCGTCTTATCATTCACCCGTGAACTGCCTAACAAAAATTCTCGAACCAGTCCAAAACGTGGTTGTCCCGCTCACTCTACTTAGTACAGCCCAATTTGTCGATTGGATTCCAGTGATGGTGAACAGCATGACCATTTATGCTGCGTGGATTATACGTCCCACAGCTGATTTGAGACGGGTTTACAACGCAGCTGTAATGTCATCACCATTGTTTGATAAATTGTGATAACAGTTTGTTTTGAATATTGCTAAGGCCAACGAAGCAGCTGGCTTTCACTTGCTCAATTTCTCAACGAATTTTGATTGTGAGGTGTTTTTGTTTAGCACGATCCTGCACAGCCACATCTCCTTGATCATTATTTCATTTGAACAGGTTCGTGTTGCACAGTAAAACGGCGCTTATACTGAACGTTTCAAAGAAAATTGCGAAATTTCACGTACTGAATCGTCCAGATGTTCCTGGTAGACGGATTGCAATATAGATTTGTTATCACGATGCCATATTAGCATATCCGAAAATGTGATGAGGGTTTTGCATGTCGTTTGTTACATCAACTAACGTGTAATATACTATGGCGCACTTGTAATGACCTTCTGCTGAGATGGCCCATTTCCGTGCGGCACAAATCTCATCCACAAATGCAGTTGTCAGTTTTCACCGCCGTCATTTTTACAATATTTCTTGCTCGTGTCTTTGTTGAGCCCAACTACTTGACACCGACTGACAATTTCTGCTTTCATCAGATCGGCAAAATGAAGCACGCCTGCCCAATTCGCATATTTGTATACCTCAATGATATTGTAAGAACTCGCCAAATTGAATATAAAGGAGTAGGAAGATTCGCATCTTGAAGTGATAAAAAATGTGAAAACAAGATGTTACATAAAAAAACACGTTTTTAGTGTGAAGTCACATAGAACTGACAATCACTCTGAATACGTTCCTCATACACATGCGTTAGTAGTACAAAGTGAGGATAGTTAACGGTATTACTGTGAAATGAAAGATGAAAGCTTGAGTCGATCGACAACATTATTAATTCAGAGGGTCACAGTGAAATGAACAAGTTGTTGAACAGAAGGAAGTTCAAGTGAAAAGTATTCACTTTAGATGACACCCAGTTGTGAAAAGTCAGGACTTTGGCCGTATTCGAACCAGCGACAGAAAAAATAATCCCAAATTCGCCAGGCGTTCTTATATATGAAACAGTGGAACGAGTGGGTGACCGAGTACAAATGAGAAATTTCCAAGCTACTGACGTGGTTTCGTAGCACAGCTGCTAGGGCGCCTGCTGAATTGGGCATGCTGTTTCTGTCGCTGGTTCGAAACCAACCGAAGCTCTGATTTTTCACAACTGGGTCTTATCTAGGTCATCAAATCCGCCATTAGTAAAGCATTCATTTTTTGGAAAGGTGGGTAGTGAAACATCTTCCAATACTTAACGCAAATTGGTAGACACAAATACAACGAAGAAATTTAATCGAAAAGATGACCTGTAGAACACCCGGTCTATTAAACGTGCAGCTGAGAGAACGGGTATTTGGAATCTTCAAACATATGAACTCAACTCAGTGTTCAGTTTATGGACAGAAGAGATGTGACAGACGACTTGTTGCTACTATTATTTAACGAAATTCCGCTAAAACAGGGATGTAATTGAAGCGCCACCAAATCGATAACCACCAATGTTAGAAAGTTACATAATTGTCCATTCAAACCCCGTTCGAGGTTGACGGTAAAGTGGAACCTAACGTACAGCCTATACGGTAAACATTATTGTAGTGCTGCAGTGGTATTTCATGGTTGATAAATGTCACGCATAACAAATCATCAGGGTACAAACGACAACCAATCTTCGACTCGGATATCAATTAAGTGTACCAAAGTTCCTTCCCATTGAAATTAAAATTAATCAGTGCAACTGCTCGCGTTTTCTGATACACTACATCTACTGTTGACGAATGCTCTAAATGTTCTCGGATAGTATCGACTTGTTGTTAAGTACACACAAGTGACACACTTCCAGTGATTTACGCTTTCTAACTGCAATTGTTCATGAACGATCAGATTAACTTGCTCTTCATGAAAGCTCGAACAGACCTGGCTGAAATTACGACAGTTAAAATAGATAGTGGATAGGCTGTCATGTTTTCCTAGTAGAACCATTAAATTAACAAATGTTTCGCTTCAGAAGCAATCAGTCAGTTAAGTTAAGACAGTCACAGATGTATAGGAATTACGGATGCTTACATTGATCAAACGATGTCTTCGACATCATAACGACGACTTTTACTCGCACACATCACGAAGCGAAACTACTAGTCAGCAGTGTATCATCTCAAAACGCTATCGTCTGGAAATGAAAGGAGATCTGATTTTGCATTCGTACGTGTCTGCCAACGAAACTCATGTAGGTAAAATGCTCTCACACACACATATCCTCGATGTATACGATGGAAAGACATGCATATTAATTACCCACAACCAGTCGATGTGGCAAGTTATGGAGGGTGAAGATCTGAGTAACGCAGGACAATTGAAAGCCACACGGAAAATATTCTCTCACTGTAGAAAGAACAACATGAATTGCTATTGCGAAGCAACAGTTGAATCCTGATTAGCCAGTTCGTCATTGTTTTGTCTAAGTCGACGCGGATCTTAATGACCAGCACACGTCCGAACAAACCTCTAATTTACATGACACTTTTCGGACAAACTTGTCAGTGTAGCAGAACGCTCCTCTGGCTGACTGGGGTTGATAAGCTTTTATTTTAATTGCGGTGTCGAATTCGTTGTAGTTGATCGCATATATTTGTTTTGATGAGATTGCGACACCAGTCTAGTTCCAATACGTCAAGTTCCGGAGGAAATTGAATAAAACAAATTGTAACGTGGACTTCATGGACTCGGTGTTTACAATCCATGTCATATTCAGTTTGCACTGATAACATTCAGCTGTTTCTATCTGATGCTTATTCCAAGCGTGGACAAACCTGATCACAATGGAGTGTTATGTTGAAGCTGAGTACCGAAATATTTCAACATGGAATTTCCTAATAATTCGCGAATTCGTTTTGTTATTTGTCTCAGACTCAATGGAGTTCGTATATCAGTGCGGATTTTAGAAATTCACCTGGTACAGATAACTGGTGTGTAGAAGCCTCCATGAAAGCGGTCGTTTGTTCCCGACAAATGTTGACCAATATTCACATACTATGTATCTTGCTATAACTATATCTCCTGTTATAACATACCGTTTCGTTTTTGAGTAGTATGGTGCATACATTATGGAGCTGAGGGGCGAGAATAAACTAGCACCAGCTATTGAAATAGAGTATATGGTCTATGTGGCATTTGCTTTCGGGAGGAACGGCAGTGTAGTGCTGTCCAACTTGTGCGAATACAGGTCATTTGTGCGATTGAGTTTAAGCATTCATAGTCCTATGTTTTAAAGTAAACTGCACGGAAACTCACGCAGAAACAACTTCGCAGGTCAAACGCTTTTGCGTTCACAACGACAATGGTATAGCATATATACTTATATATATGTATACATTGTATAAGTTTGAGTGGGAATAACAAAAGACTGCACAATTATCTATGGCTATCCGTCTCATTACCATATAACCTTACAACACAGACTAGTTCCAAAGCGTGAAATCCGTCGTCTGTTGACGAACCGCACGCTAATCACTGTAACCTGGGTAAAGAAATGTAATGGGATTATCAACAGAATGAGAATCGGTGAAAATTTCTGTCAGAATGAAAACTCAAATCGGTGGAGCTTTTCTATTTTTGCAAATTTCGGAACAATATTATGAACAACAAAACCCAAACAATGATTATTAGTAAATACGTGATAACCATGAAATGAGTATAAACTCGTTCATTCCAAAATAATTAGTTCGTCGAAACCAACATATCATTCACATCGTCTTCCACCACGAATTGTCTCCATCGGTCACCTTCGTTTAGTTCTCTCGGTAACAGCATGTCCACAAAGAGAATCAGGACGCAACGACCGCGTTGGGATTCATGACAGAAAGATCGACAATCCAAACGTTGAATACATCTGAAGTGGCAGGGTTTGGATGTGCAAGATGATATGATAAATTTTATTACTATTTCTTAGACTGCGAAATATGCTTCACTTGATAACATAAATAATTGTACGGACCAGATGTTTCTATTTATCCAAAATATCTTTCAGTAGTTCACTTACTTCCTGATCAACATTTTACAGAGTATGTGGTGGCACGTCTGAAACTCAAAGGTCTGCCAATACAGGTGGCTGATTTTAAGATCTGCCGCTGTGAATCTACTACACTTGCCATATCTATATACTTCTATCAGGTAAACGGTAGCCCTTTGCCTGTACCTCAAAACCTAATGATCGACCAGCGCTTATCAACTGCGTGTTTGTGTCCTCGCAGTGGTTGAAAAATTCGAGGGCAAACGTGAATCTATCAGATACCTGAAACAAAACTTTCATCTGGTTCAACCATCTTATTGTCTTACTCTTCTCTCCGGTTTGTTTCCATTAAAACCAAGTTACATGCACGTTCGGGATAACATTTACGAAAGAATTACTCTGAAAACTGTTGCGAAACAACGCGTACTAAGTGACATGTCCAGTTTAGGTAAGTTTGATAACAGTGTTACGAAACAAAACAGCCAGGCTCATTGTATCGTTCTGTTCAAATCGGCAGTGCGCATGCCTGCAAACGGCAGTGTATCGCTGTGTCCCGGTAGCGTTCAATTGACTGGACGCAGAGTGTCGTGCGTAATTTGTGCTTCCAATTTTGGGTACTGAAACGGATTTATGTACATTCTCTGGGAGGAATGAATCTACATAGCGGACAAGACTCTGATTCGTTGTCAGTTGTGAAGATGAATTTTCTAGGGTTCTAACATTCTAGCCACGCACAAAGGTATCAATTAAAAATGGTTTCGCTTAGAATGTAGTCATCTCTCGTTGGACGCATCAGATAGATAACTGTTTGAATAACCCTCCATGATATATGAGGGAGATATCTGGTACAGCTCTACTTACATGAAATCGTGCACTGAGTTAATCGAAACCAGGCCTAAAATTCAAAGAACAGCCTCGTTATTCCGTTGCATTAAATTTGAAATTGGTTGAATCCATACAACAAAACTAAGGTTAGTTGGTCACTCAAGACACGCATTCACTCACTGAAATCCACAAGTGAGCACAGTTTGAT